>JAUTBT010002521.1:0-10065 GCA_032361225.1 Lepetodrilus schrolli | reverse complement strand
CTCTCTCTCGCTCTCTCTCTCTCTCTCTCTCTCTCTCTCTCTCGCTCTCTCTCTCGCCCCCCCCCCCTCCATACCCCATCAGCTGCAGGATGAATTTAGGGATGTAGAACGGTTCCTTCTCTGTAAGATTGTTGTCTGACAGCTTCAATGTGCTCAGTCTTGGCAGCTTTGTGGAAACCTCTTCATTGGGAAACAACACTGCAAATAATCAGAGACAAACAAATATTTTTGCTACATCACTATTCTTTAAAATATATACTCAAACAATTAATTGAATGTGTTAATTGAATGTCAGTAGCTTTTGTGTGATTAAACTGCTCATACTGCCTGCTCTTAATTTATTTTGTTGAGAATACACGACTAAACAATAACAGGAAGCTGGCCATGAAATTTGGTTATCCTCTCTGGACCCTTAGGGCTTATTCGAAACCCCGTTCTCGAGTTACCCGAGAACCGTGATCTCGTATTCCCGGTTGCAAATGCTTAAGTGCAAGCTGAGTGTGATGTCATTCGTGATGTGATGTCATCCACCAACCCGCCAAAAAGTGGGGAGTGAAAATCTCGTTCGCGAACACAGTTCAGTTCGCGTGTTGGTTTTCGATGTTCGAAACCCAGTTCTCATGTCGAGTCAACTCGAGAACTGTGTTTCTAAGATGCCCTTGGGGTATGAAACTTTTTTAATTATTATTTCATGTGCAACAGACATTTTACGCTCAAAACACAAAGCAAAATGTAAGTCGAGCATTAAATTGTACTCCAAAAAGTTTAATAAGCTCTTCTCTGCAATGACAAAATCATAGGAATGGGCATCCTCACGCCTAGGGGTACTTAATTCTGTTCTCACTTCATGTCTCACATGAAGTGAGATAGGAATGGAATTAAACACCACTGTGTTACAAGGAAGAGGACGTGGAGAATCCTTAAACCTTGGAAATCATCACCCCTGTCCTGCTCGTGCCTAGACAGCCTAGCATATTTATTTGGCTGTAGCGTATAACAAATACAGATGCCTGGAACATAGAAGATGCGTACCCAGTCCGTTCCCTATCATCTCCAGGGTATCCAGCTTGTGACAGGCTGACAGGAACTCGTCCGGCAAATGCGAGATATTGTTCCTCGACAGGTCGAGACGTCGGAGTTCGATCAGATTTAATGATTTCTTCGGAAGACACGTTATTTCATTTCTGTAAAATAGTTAGCAATATCGGTAATGCTGTGTTAGCCGTGCTCCTGCCTCAAAGGTTATGAAACCTTTTTGAGTACAATTTCATGCTCAACTGAATACAAATTCATGATCAACTCATCAACTCATCCTAAAATTTCAGTTTTAGGATGAAATCATACTCAAAAAGTTTCGTAATCTCAGGCCATGGCCCCCATTCTACATAACAATTGTCTCAGTACAAGAGTCGTAATTGTGTGTTAAAATATGGGATACGACATTCATAGCGCTACGATTGCTCTGTGGAACAGGACCCAGGTTTCAGAGTTTTTTTGGTCGCTAGTGAAACAAATTCATACAATACAAACTAATTATCAATGCAGTTTTGCTAAATAAACTTTAATTCACTGTATTTAAAGTGGGGGAATGTCCTCGTAACTTTCAATTCCTAAAAATAATGAAGCCTCTACCACTGCTCCATTATTTGGACATTTCCCTTCATATAATAAACATATCGGAGAATAATTATCTTTCTTATGACAAATCATAACATTTTCCCAAATAGATCTGCCTTTTCCCCAAAAAATAGTATTTATTTCTAAATAGGCTAAAATCAAACAAGGACTACAGTTGACTAACTTTTAATTTTAATTTTATTTCTTTAGTTGGGGTTTAGCCGGTTTCAAGAGGAAACCTGCAACATCCATAGCATTAAATGTTGCAGTAAACCTGAGAGTACTGGCTGGTGCTGACAGACAAATGATGATAACTGCATTGCCACACTACACAGAGCACATCCTATCAATATCGCATCAGAAAGGTAACTTTTGCAAACAATAATGCCGATCTTCTGGAACAATATTTGAACCTGGGCCCTTTGGCTTCAAAGTCCTAACATTCTACTATTGTGCTACCACCTGCCCTATTGACTTACTTCATGAGACTGAGTTTTTCCAGGTATGGCATCATCTTGTCCAGTTCGTCGGGGAACTGCGTGATGAAGTTGTGGCCGAGATTAAGTTCTCGGACGCTGTAGACAACCTTGACATCAGGACTGTTGACCGTGGTGATCTGCATAAAGTTTAAAATATCTTATCAGCGCCATCTACATGAAGCCAGAAATTCTCATATGTTATTTTACATGTTTGCACATAATATAATGGCAAAATCAGGAATATCTTTCGAAAATAAATGCCAAAAACAGTGTAATAATGTCCATATTCAACTTTCCATTAGATTATACATTATTTCTTCTTCTTATTATTATTATTATTGGCAAGGTCCTCAGTTACAATGGCACCCAACAACATCGACACTAGGTCCTCAAGGATACCCAACCCACTGCTCACCTTGTTATGGCTGAGGTCAAGGTAAACAAGGGCAGAGCACTCCTGCACCTGGTATGGGAAAGACGTTAGCTTATTGTATCTCAAGTCCAGGTGCGACAAGCATGGGAAATGCTGCAACATAAATAGACATTGCCGCTGAATCACGTGCACATGACCCCATCGGGAGCATGACCTCATCGGGAACATGACCTCATCGGGAACATGACCCCATCGGGAACATGACCCCATCGGGAACATGACCTCATCAGGAACATGACCTCATCCGGAACATGACCCCATCGGTAACATGACCCCATCGGGAACATGACCTCATCAGGAACATGACCTCATCGGGAACATGACCTCATCGGGACATGACCCCATCGGGAACATCCTACACACAAGAATTTCAGACATTTTCTTGAAAGGCAGATGATCCCGCCCCGGGAGCCCGGCATCAATGTTCGCCAAAGTTACCTTTCTGACGCAATATTGATAGGATGCAATGTCTGTAGAGTGGCAATGCAGTTATCATCCTTGGTTTTGTCAGTACCAGCCGGTGCTCACAAGTTTACTGCAACATTCAGCGCTACGAATGTTGCGGGTTTCCTCCTGCCCTAAACTGACATGTCGTGATATAAGTGAAATATTGTTGAAAGCGACTTAAAACCCCAATCAAAAGAAAAGAAAAAAGTCGTGGGAATACCCGATAGGCCTGCAACCATACATTTTCTTAGGATACGATACGTATCACAATTCACAGGCCACGATTAGCTGCAGTTCTGTAGCTAAAAAGTGCTCCGTTTTCTATTTTGCTATCTATATGGCACCCTTAATTCATGCTCAGCGTTGAACCACAGATGCTTGTCACAAATATTGGATATGCTCGTAACATTATGATGGTATTCTAGATTCCAGACTGGTTATATATTGCATATTGCGCTTATCATGAGCTATTTGATAGGGATCAGTCTACAGGTGATCCTTGGCCCTGTTTATCGCCGGGTAGCGAAGCATTATCACTACCCGGCCATAAACAGGGCCAACAGGCGAACCCAAACTGGAAAATTGAATAGAAAAAGGTCATCGACATCAATCACTTGCATTTCGGCAGATTATCATTATGAGTGTTTAAACTTATGTTTGAATTGATATATCAATTTCTTTGCAACAAAGTGAGGTGTGTACTCCATTCAGTTAAAAAGAATAGTTTGGCATTGCATAGTTACTTAACCAGTAGCAGGGGGTAACAAGTGGTCTGGAACTAACCAAACAACTGTAATATTAATGAAGGATGTGCTCGCTATTACTTTATTTACCAATGCTGCAGAAACATATGAAATTGTAATTAATTATTACAATCAGCAAATTATACCTGATACGGTATGATATCTCTCTAATTATATTTCTTATTCTGATTTCAGAATGTTTCTGTTCTCGGTTGATCATGAGTGACATCGATCGCCAACGAAGACAACGTCGCAGGTCACAGAGAATTCGCCGTCAGTCTCTGTTGCCACCACTTGCCTACGAATTTGATGGCAAAAACGACTGTCCTAATGATACTCGCGGCAATCAAGAATCCGTTATCAGTGCTGCTGAGTTCGACGTGTCACGGGCCACAAGCAACAGTGATTGCGGCAGTTTCTGGATAGACGTTAACGAGCCGGTCTTGCCAAAGAAACCCAGATCTAGGAGATCCAGTATTGGGGTTTATCTTGTGAAACCGACGGTGGGATATTTTGACATTGGCGACACTGTGAAAAGTCCTTGTGGTCCGGAAGATCTCACTCTGCAGACGTCAGCCGATAGTTCCAACATTGAAATTATGCGCAAGCCATTCTCAGAAGCAGACATGTCCCTGCCCTCACCACCAAGTTTCATCATCACCGATCATACCAATTTAGGCACTTCATTATCCAGGACACCCCATTCCATGGTTAAGAACAGCGTAGATAAGTCCTTACCTTGCTTAGCCACCCCCACATCTCTTGGTGACAGCCTTGCTGATGTTAAAGATGATGCCTTTGTTGTGGGGGCGACATCAAAGGGTGACGAGGATTTGAACGTCACCTGTCCAGCCTCCTGTGAAGATGACACTGATGACAGTTTGTTGATCTGCACGCCAGATCTGTCTCGGTTCAAGAAGAACATTCGTTTCAAGTGCTCTATTGACTTCTCTGAAATCGACCAGACACCAACAAAAGGAGATGCTTCTGACAATGATGGCAACGAGTCCATTCACGAGTCTCCTATTGTCAGTTATGCCTATGATAAACTCAAATCATCAGATGTTGTACGTAGAAGAAGAAGCACAAGCACATCAAAACGAGACAATCTGAGTGCTAAAAAGGAATCATGGAAACATGGCACACCAAGGAAACTGCCTCTATCGTGTGAAAAGACAGAAACAGATGCCAAAGATGTAACTTACGTTTCCCCAGTCAAATGGAGAACACTTACCTATGAACTAAACTCAAGCCAGAGTAAGGAGTCACCACCTCAGAGTAGGCCATCTTCAAATATTGAGAACGCACCGAGTTCTATATCACACCTGGATGACTACACAAAGGATAGTTTTATGAATGTTTCCAATGACTGCCCAGTATCATCTGATACTCCAGTGAGAGTTGATGTTTCCCCTTCTACACCTATTACCAAGACCTATCCCAAAACACCTGACCCTCTGTCTCCTGTTTCCCGGGTTTGCTCCAGATCTAAGACAAATAAGTTAATTCTCTTTGGAGGACATTCTAATGATGGCTGTATAGCTGCTGGTGAAGGGAGTCCTCAAACTGGAAACAACAAAAACGATCCTGAATTTCAGCAAACTGACAGTTGTTATCATGTAACAGAATGTGGTCAGATTGACGCAGCTGGTGTTCATGCTGCTCAAGATAGGTCGTTAGATAACAGTGGTGGCACTGCAGGTATGAGATCCGAGAAGATGACTGAGGAGGCATGCCTTGAGAACAGCCAGACTGGGACACTTACCTGTGACATTCCTGTCACGCCCTGTGTCTCAATGTCGACGGAAACTTCAGACAATAAAGAAGAAAATCCCAAAGCTAAAGAGAGAAACATTGCTACTGATGTTTGTAACATATTTCGATCTCTGGCAAAAAAGTTCTCAAACAGTGCGAAGAAGAAGAAGAAGAAGAAGAGAAAGTCTGCAACAAAGTGTGGTGAGAGCACAATCCCTGTAACTAGTTTAACTGACAGTGAAATGTCTACAAGTTCTACCAAGAGTCAAGTTCTTCTTGCTGAAAATGGCTTCACTTTTAGAAAGACTCAAAAGTTGTTGGAATATCCTACTCCAGTTGCTGAAAGTACACCGGAGTCTGTCGCCGTGACGACCACCACCACCACACCCTCGCCGTTTCTCGACTTCAGTCCATTCCTTCCTCCTACAGAAGATGCTGACAATGTTCACGAAGATCTTGTCCGTTCTCCAATTCTGAAACTGCACAATGAACTCAATGGCATTACTGAAGGCACTGTATGTGAAAATGTTCAGAATGAAGATGAAATTATTCCTATTATTACAAGTCGGATCTTATCAGAAAAATCCGATCCAGAATGTGATGAGGTAGTTCCCAGGAGAAGAGGCCGAGCCAAGCGTAGGTTCATAGAACCCCATATACTGCAGAAGGAGTGTGACGACTTCATGGAAAAGGACCAGACTGATGGAGAAGACGTGGTGGAGAATGGTTCCGCACTCCGTAGGAGCAGACGGTCCAGAAGAAGTTCCCTGGAGATATTCCGCTATGCAGCGCACACAGATGTCGATGACGTGCCTGCAGATGTCGAGAAGTCAAAATCAGATCCAGTTCCAATGCGGTCAAATAAAGGCAGAAAAGCAAAAGAGGCAGTGGTTGAAGTTGATGAAAATCTGGAGGATTTGTACCGGAACAAGAACTACAAGTTACCCACTGAACGCATGTGGGAGACATTGTTCGAGTCACCGGACAGATGTAAACCGAAGGGGATCTTTCAGAGCCGACGAAAGTATCGACGGACAATATCATTTGAAAGTGTCAATCCTGCCAAGATGAGACGTCGCCTGCAGAAGGCAGCAACTCATGGATGGGACGTCACAGGCAGGAAGCGGAAGCAGGTTCCCATTGACGAGGTCAAGAATAAACTGGCCGCTCTGTCTGCTGAGCTTAGTCCGTAGTTATACCAGGAATATTATCTCATTTCCATCATCTGTAACTCGCAGGATATATTTCCACATTGCTTTATAGTACCCACGGGAGATTAGAGAATAACTACGAGTAATTACAGAAAATATATCTTAATTGAAATATGATGTTCATAGTTCCAAGCGAGGATCTTTAAATATTAATTTCATGGACAATTTTATGTAATCACTTTTATCAAGTGGGTTATGCTAATTATTAAACATAATCATTTTATTGGAAAACCGCTGAAAAATGTCTGGATATGGAGAGGTGACTCCAGTCAGCTGTTGAGCAATCGTCTGCCTATTATGTCAAAGTCACAATCATCAAATAACACAAAATGACAAAATCAACACTTGAAAGTTATTCCACAGTAGAAATCCACATTTTTTGTAATAATGCTCTATGTTAGGCATGTAAGAGAATGTCTAATTGTGATAAGCGTCAGTATCACTTGATATCCATCTTTTAAATAAAGGTAGCATATCACACTGGTTAACATAGTTTTTCTGTAAAACAAATGAGCTGGTAGCCAATAAATGTTGCTATACGCTGATACACTGCCCACCGATAACAACACTGCTCACAGATAACAATACCACTGCCCACAGATAAAAACACCGCCCACAGATAAAAACACCGCCCACAGATAACACCTCCAACAGATAACACTGCCCACAGATACCACCACCCACAGATAACAACACTGCCCACAGATAACACCACCACCCACAACACCCACAGATAACACCGCCTACATATAACACCACCCACAGATAACAACACCACCCACAGATAACAACACCACCCACAGAGAACACCGCCCACATATAACACCACCACCCACAGATAACACCACCCACAGATAACAACACAGATAACAGATACCACAGATAACATCTCCCACCGGTACTGTAAAGCGAAGTGGAATCATGGTATCAATGGTTACACACAATGACCCATTTCAAGATGTCACTATTAAATATTCTTATTTTAGCATGTATTTATTGAAGATAGTTTTAGACTTATTTTACATGTCAAGAAAAGAAATGCATTAGTATTACTATGTTGATTTTACATATATGGTACTTGCAGTTAGCCAATTGAACCAAATTTGTCAAACTGATTTCTTTCCTTCACTAAAAATGCAGTCTTGTGCTTATTAATTTGATTTTATAAGTATCAAATAACAAAAACAAACTAGGAGGGTCTATGTACAGTTTTATTTAATTGGATACAAATTTCTGCTCGATGCATTGCACAAAATTGAAGAAATTTTGGACGTGCAAAATTGGTTGCCATCATAATTTGAGTTTGTATTTACTTGCTGACTTTCATGAATCTCACCAGAGGTTATTCAACGTGGGCCAATAACCTGTTTTACAAGACAAACATAAATGTTTATTATGAAGTTCTCTGTTATCCTGAAGAATAGTGTGTTACAAAAATATCTATGTTGTCTATAGATATGGTTTGTATGTAATTTAGGTATATGTTATTTCATGTTTTGACTAAACTTTGATTACTGTTTAGAAAACTTTAAAAGGACCATTATGTTTAATGCCAAAATTCAAGAAATACAAGAAATGTAGTCACTTTTGATCATGCTTTAATGTGAGAAAGTGTAGGTGAAAGTGAATATTTGTTATCTGGAAAATGGACATATACCAATGCCAAACAAACAGAGACATCTGTAATATTTGGAGAATGTCTGTCCTGAACTACCCAATCTCAGACTTTCTGATCACTCACCATCTTTCTAAAGGTCATGTTTATTCTGACCCCTGTCAATTTCTTCCTCTGAGGTAGAGAGTGGTACCAGAATGTATTCGTGGGATGGTTCATTAGCAGCAGACTTCCGTGCTGCAGTTGTAGTTTCATGGTGTCCATTTTACGACTGGCGTTCTTTCCTCGTGCATCCTGGTGCTTGAAGACAAAGTCCCGGGCTTGACCGAGAGACAGCGATGCGATCGGATGTCCACGAACAAGATCTTTCTCGTCATCCTTATGTTCCCCTATGTGGTCACCACCATCTTTGTATCTGAACACAGTAATGTAAAACATGCGCAATTAGAGAATTGACATATGTCAATTGTCTTCAGTATTTGTCATTGCAAAATTTATGTTTCCTAATTTAGGCAATGTAGTAACATGGTCTTCAGCAGTGAACAAGTGTGTATACATAACATATCATATGTTCTATATATACCATAATGTTCCTATTAATTAAAATAGGAAAACAATGTTAGTTTGTTAGCTGTTTGAATTCTTAGACAAAAATAAACAATGAAACTTATCAAAATTAATTAGTAAATAATGTGCATACACAATAATTAGAAAAATACAATTCAAGTCATTTGCCCCGTTTTACAACAACATCCTAAATTTAGGAGCTCCTAACTTTATGATCCAGTTTATCACCTCCTAAGTTAGATGCCGATTTAATAAGGAATAAGACTTGTAACATCGTTGTAAAACACTTGTTGGGAGGTGATATCTTTTAGGACTGGTTTAGGACAGGCCGTCATGAAACGGGCCAGGTATTCATATTTTTGGGATATGGTATTTTTATTACATCAAAAATAAGCTTCATTAGTTAAAATGCATACATTCAGAGATTCAAAATGGACTAAATTTGAGTTGTAAATGCATAGGTAAAGACAAATTCTATGAGAAACTACAGTAGTGAGAATTCCATAGCACCCTCTATTATTTAATATGAAGCAGAAATTAATTCTTTAAAGTGAGAGTACTGTATATGGATATATAGTACTAATAGTAGTAGGCATGACTGGACTCAATTTAGCGACTAATTAGGGAGCCATGGCAACCTAATTTTGCATTTGGTGACCTGTGTTTCACTTATTTTAAGTGTTTCTGGATGTGCAGGAGCCAAATGGCTCCTTGTAAAATTGTGTGCCTGCATGAGGAATAAGTAGATGATTGTGGACAAATCGAATGCATGGATAGTTCAGTCTCAGTCATCCGACCTTTAAGTAGGTGACCCCTGTGATTGTCAGTACGGTAAGGAGGAGATTAAATGTTTACTTTAAAATGATTCTGCAAAGTTTATGCTTTGATATTTGTTTTTGTTAGATTTAGGTAGTCGTATCATATTATTATTTAACTGAGAATTTTATGATAAATAAAGACAAATTATTAATAGAAAGATACAGTAGTTGGTAGTTTTTATACTAAGAGTCAACACTTTATCATTGAGTTTCATATAAGAGATGAGCAAGAATATCCAAGTCAATATATTTTTGTATTTTTGTATTGGGGTTTAGAGTCGCTTTCAAGATTCATTCACTCATATCACGGCTTGTCAGTTTAGGGCAGGAGGAAACCCGCAACATCCATAGCGCTGAATGTTGCAGTAAACCTGCGAGCA
>JAUTBT010002520.1:0-28198 GCA_032361225.1 Lepetodrilus schrolli | reverse complement strand
GTATATGTCTTTTAACTAATACCCTAGAGAGAGGCTCGATCTCCTTCGACGTGAAAGCTATCAAAAAATGTACGTCAGATCGGAAATACTCAATAGTTATGTCCCTTAGCTACATCCGTTTTTGAGGTCACTTTTCTTGAAATGGTTGTTCATTAGTAAATAGGTATTAATTTCGTTAATAGAGATTAACACGTCATATCAGAAGCATGGCATTTCGTTGCCAAAGGATTGTTTCACACTTTCGATCAGGACAAAGTAAACTAAGTTTTCTTGACCCTTCAAAATCAGCAGCTGTCGGTGCCGTACAAGTTGCAAACTTGACATCGGCTCAAAGTCATGGGTACGAAATACAACATGCAAAGCCATGGCCCTATTTAAAGAGGCCGTACAACATGTTTTGGCAGTTTGTAGATCACACAACAAAGCGATTCAATGATAACACCAAGATTATTATTGTCGATGGCAACGTCGCGTCAGGGAAGAGTGAATTTGCTGAGAAGATTGCCAAGGAATTTGACATGCACTATATCCCAGACCCTCGTGATGAAACAGTGTTCATCTCCGAAACAGGATTCGATCTCCGTACTTTGAATGATCAACTTCCTCCTGCAGCCCGAATGTTAGATATTGCAACATTTCAAATGAAAGATTCACCACCTGCCATGTTGAAAAGTATTGGAAGAACGCAGTTGTATATCTATCAGCATAGATTTGTAGAGTATGTCAATGCACTGGAGCACTTACTGAACACAGGTAATGGTATCCTTGTTAATAGAATCTCCCATTAGTGTTGTGTTACTCTTCAGGGTCCTGTAAGAAACTGTCTACCTCCACATTGACCTAAAGCAATGGCATGGGTGCCAGATGTTTCACCCCCTGTACATTGCATCCCCAGTCATTTTGCTCCCACCTGTGCCATTTCGCATTCACCTAAATTTTTCAGATAGACTTTTCACCCCCACATGTTGTTTTTTTATGTATGTTTTGCCCCACCTATTTTTTTTTTTATGTACGTTTCGCCCCCACCTATTATATTTTGGAGGTATGTTTCACCCCAACTTATCTTCCATTCTTCCGTGTATTTGGTTTGTAAGTACTGTTTTGACTGAAACTCTTGACCTTTCTCACAATTTTACTAATGGCTAACAGCCAAATATTTCTAGAGAAATATATATGACATGAATATAGGTGTATGTCAAATCAAATTGTCTGCTGGTACACGCAGACGAATTATTCCAGATTAATGCAATTTACCGGTATCATCTATAGCATCTATATACTATATTTGAGTATCTTGTTTTACCGCGAAAGAATCTTGTTAAAATACGCTGGTGGCCAAACCGATGCACTGAAAATTATGTTGGGGGCAAAAACGACGTGGATAATATTGGTGGGGGCGAAACGGTCGTGGGGGGGTGACGGACAGGGCTCCGCCTGCCCGGGACAGATATCGGACAAGTGAAATAGTTCAGATTAACAAGCCCTTAACATACAGGGCATGTACTTTCATGTCTGGCAGGTGCCTCAAAAAGTTAATGTAGAGCCCTGGCGGAATGATTGGGAAAATGGGAAAATGTCATCATCCAATGGCGTAGTGGTTACCTTAAAGAGTTCCTCTGTTCGTACAGGAAAGCACTGTGTGTTACTCATCAATAGTCATGTGAATATGTAACACAAAAGTTACCTACTTATTTTGACTATTTATCTAATGTCAATGTTTTCATCTCCAGGGCAAGGAGTAGTACTAGAACGAGGGCCGTGGAGTGATGCTGTGTTTGCAGAAACCCTCCGTAGAAATGGATATCTGTCGCCCAAAGGTACAAATGATAATAGTGAAAATGATGTACTGGTATTTATGTGCCAATCAGTAAACTTATGAGTGTATTGATCATTGAAACTCCCATGTTGATAATGTGTGGTCGTCCAAAGTCTCAACGAAAAATGCAATTGCAAACTTCTGCAAGTCTAAAAATAAATATATTTTTTCTTCTAACATTTACATAGCCCTCAATTACTACAACCTATGGCAAGGAAATACTGTCTGCGAGCTATGGAAACCTCACTTGGTCATCTACCTTGATGGTTCAGTTGGCGAAATACGGAAACGAATTAATGCACGCAATCATGTACGTATATTTACTAATGTTGGTCTGTTCATCAGTTGATAGAAACTAAGATAAATAAGTCGCTATGCTAACTGTGTAGCTAATAATAATTAGATAAATATTATGATAAGTCCTAGATACTAACTGTGTAGCTGATAATAATTAGATTGTGGATGTCATTACTACATTCATGATCTTGTCACATTTGGGTGAAATATTCCTGCTGCGACGTTAAGCACTGATCTCAATCATAAAAACATTCATGATCTGCTTTAAGGAGAGACTTGTGAGCACTGTCTCCAGGTGAGTCGGCGAGAGTAGCACCATACATGTCCAGGTATTTCAGTTTTAGTATTACTCATATATATAGATGAAACTTGTTGTTGCAGCCGTCCGAGGTCAAGGGGAAGGTGTTGACAGATGAGTACCTCCAGTCTATAGAGGATGTGTACAAAAAGAAAGTATTGCCCTCCTACAGGTAACAGAATAAAGTACTGCCTACCTATAATAGGTAATACAGGCATAACATATTAAATACATTAAAACAATATATACATATACATATATATGAGAAGTGATGGTCAGGGACTAGTGTGCCAACGCTCAATGCATTCTATTCCAGACCTGACTAATGTTTGTGTGCAGTTCTGGTGTGTTTATCGAGACATATCTGTAGGCACTGGGCAGATTTTTTGTTTTGTTTTTTTCTCTCTCGTGAAGCATACCGTACTATGGTATGGGGAAAATGGAATATAACCACATTTCTCACTTTTCATTTCTCGCTTCATGAACATTTGCTTATTTGTCTTTGTTCCAGAAAATACTCTGAAGTCTTGACCTATGACATCACCGACATGCCAGACTGGGAAATTGTAAGTGTACAGTGAACATCAGAATGTAATTGAAATAGCTGTGTCGTCACTGTGTCAAACAAAAAACACTTCGTAGATAACAGAAAGGTTTTTAACATCTATTTTGACAAATTTTCAAAATAAAGTAATAGTATTAGTAGTAAACTTTTTTTAAATGTACTAGTACATGTATTTCTATTTAGATATTTGCTAAGCATGCTAATATCTACTATTGTGTTATGGTTATCATACTTATAGTAAAACTGATCACCATGGTGCTTCTCTGTCAGATTGTAGAAGACATGGAACGCCTAGATCTAGACAACTCCAATGATGACCAGAAAGATCTCTTTAAAGACTGGCAGAAAACACGTGAAGATGACTGGAACCGCTACCGATGTCTGTAAGTAGACTTGTATAGCATTCCAGGCCAACGTTACAGCAAATGGTCGAGAATTATCCCAAACAATTGCTATTGTTTGGCATGAAATGCATCGACTCCACTATTTGGTAGATTATCTCGGTAAATATTTCATGGAATGACACACAAAAAAAACTTGAATTTCTTATTTTGTATGCTCTATCCAAAGTTAGTAAATGAAAATGTTTGCACCATTAATAAAAAAAAATCTGTTTATTATAGCGGTCACTAAATATTTTGAGTACGTATTATTTTATGCAGAAGGGCGACGTCTAAAAAAAAAGGAACAGGCGAAAAGGCTCAATTTTCACATGTTGATGCTCTTCTTCATACACCTGCACGTGCAACTTGAGCCTTTTTGTCTCCCATCTATATTATGTCACTCCTCTGCATAAAATAATACCTACTCAAAACATTTAGTGATGACGACATATAGAGGATATTTCATGTATAGCATGTATAGCATGTATCTCTCATCGAGTGACGTGGGAAAGGAGATATTAAGTCTCCCAACCGGACAATATATGCCAACGCGAGCTGTCAATATGATGCGTCAAAATAGATCATCGATAGGTTTGGAATAGAATGGCGACCCTAATGACGAGCTAGCCTCCAATAGTTGTAGCGACTAATTGAAGTCAAAACAGAATATATTCAATTATTCGACAAACACAAATAACTGGTACAACTCTGTTAAGTATATAACAACTTCCTTTTTGTCTACAAAACCCAATATTTCGTTGTTTACTTGCTATAGTAACATGAACAATTTAGGAGTCATTGTGAGAGGACTTGAATTAAACTTTCTTTGCAAATCTGATTTTGTTTTTATTTTATTTTCGTTGTTAGTACAGCAAATCTGCTAAACTTGAATTTGTACACAAACACACTAAATCTTTATATGCAAATCCTGCAAAATCCAGAGAGAGAAAAAATCATTTGTGGGATAAAAATATTACATTTTGTATTTTGGTGATGAACCAGTGCTGAAGAATATTTTAGCCTAAGTAACTAACCACAATGACAGCGTTAGCTTGCCAATGAGCAAATTAGAACAGTCATGTTAGAATTTGTACATGTATGTTCTAAACTTGGCATGGTAGGTTCAATTTGAAATACAAAATATACAAATGTCTGTGGCACTATTATCTAACCAAGTACATATTTAATAAGCGCATTCGCACACTTGATCAGTATGGGATTGAGGTCATTATAGCTGTATTTAGATGTCTGTTTACATCTATGGGACATGCTCTCTGTATTCCAGAATGGCGTCGAAGTGGCAGCTGTTCAACCTGTTTGAAGCGATACCCATGGCGTGGGAGGCACCTGAACTGATGTTTAGTGGGGATGAATTCGAAGATTACCAGAGAATTGTGGTGGAAGTATGTACTCCACCTCAAGCAAGGGCAACACAACTAAATACTTTTACTAAAAGGAAATTATGTGCAAATACTATTAAAAAGTACATCCACAATATTGTATTAGACATAAATCTCCAACCCCATGTCGATCACCTTGCAATTCTCCAGAACTTGCTACTCCATCGTGCTATTGGTATTAAAGTCATACAATCACGGGTTTGTTTACATATTTTATTGTCAAACATATTTTTTCATATATATAGTTAGGTAGCTTTATTGGTACCAGTAGTCGTGAAAAGTTATTTTGACCATGTTCAATTATTTGAGTTATCCCCCTTAGTCTATTAGATTATAGACCATTGAGATATCCAACTGATTATTCGGGTTATACCAGAAATGTAAACTGCAATGGAATTTTACCTATCCTACAGCGATGAAGATATTTGGAGGTAAAAAGGCAATTATATGTATGCTAAGTGCATGTACTTTGTATTTTTAACTCCAATTCGGTCCAAAACGACAACTTAATCTGTGATTGTATGCCTTTAATTGTGTAAGATTAATCAAGCATCTTAGGATTGTAGAATCATCTCCATTTGGTGAGCAGCTTTAAAAAAACATGTATCATCAATGTCACTATTTCTACCAATTCAAAAGTTGATAACCATTATTTCCTCTTTCCCCTGCAGCATCCTGAAGTGATGTATACACCTGGATACAACCCAGAGAAGGCCAACATCTTCTTCAAGCCATGGTGAACACTTCCTCTACATGTCGCGATCTTGAACTTTAATAGCACTGGACCAAGTCGCAATGCTCGATTTTCTGCCTGGGGCCAACTATTAATATTGGCTGGTCCAGCTGAAGGAAATACAATAGGTTAATTTAATGATAGTACTCTTGGATCCAACTGTGTATATTATGACAGTGCTAACCTGGTATGCATTGTTGCCACAACTACTGTAATTGTGCTGTGTGTTGTAAAGAAACAATGATAATTAAACATTATCTGGGGAATCATTAGTTTTGATTTGTTATTCATTTAGAGAAGAAAGTATGGAAAGAGAAATGGTAAGATGAACAGAACAGAATGTATGTAGGATGCACTTCCTGCTTCTTGTGGCCAGTGTGCAATGGCAGCAGTCTATCCATTTCTGGGCTGTGTTCAATAACTGCGAGTGGTCACAGTACAGACAGCACATCCATGTCTGAAAGGTAACTTTCTCAAACATTGAGGCTGAGTTCCCGGGACGGGATTTGAACCTGGTGCCTTTGGCTCCGATGTCCAAACGTAGAATTGCGCTACCACCCACCCTCACATGGACATTGGTTTAGTGACAACCTGTTTTTAGTGGTGGTGGTGGACACAGATGTTCAATTTCTGACATGATCGTATACGATTATGATTACGACGAACTGTTTGTTGTGTAGTTTTAGTCTGGACTATGCAGGACAATAATTTAGTGGCATATTAAATTTGTGGTATTGGTTAACACCGTAATGATTTTGTCCACCCAATCTTATTTACCATGTTCTTGTGTTTTACAATATAAAATATTAAGCGTTGCAGATTTGCTCCTGCTGTAAACTGCTATGATAGGAATGAAATAATCTTCATGCTCTAAACCCCCAACACAAACATACCACAAATATTGGTAGTTTAGAAAGTTATTAAAAACAATACCGGTATTCAATAGTGCCAGAAAATATGGTATTGCAACAACAGAGGGGTAAGTTAATAGAAAGTATTCATAAAAGTAGTGATGCATAAAGGGAACACCTATCATTGCATACATGTACATTTAATTTATTATCCATCATTTCACACAGGTGAAGCAGGGTACCAACAGATCAATCTGAGAGAAACTTGTGTGCCAGCAAGGAGTAGCCACACTATGAGATATCTTCTGTAAGTTAATCATGTAATATAAACTCATGAAAAGCATGGTTTGGAGCATGCACCTTGCTGACCACGTCTTGTCAAGCGATTTCCTGAGTCCATGTTTCTATTAATAATTGAACGGAATCCTGTCATGATAAGTAATCCTGCAGTTCTTGAAATTGGACACCACGGGTGTGTGTTCAGGCTGCACTACTTTTCACTACATAGTACTATGTAGTGCTATGGAAGCCATTCAGCCAGCCTACTACTATGTAGTACTACTTTTCACTACGGGTTTAGACCCCGTAGTGTTTTGTAGGAAAATGTAGGAAAATCCAAACCATGAAGCGACATTGACCGGACATATGCACAAACCGAATTCCTGCTATTTTCCTACTAACAAGTTCATGCAACCACTCTTTGTAGAAAAGTAGCGTAGTGTAGTAATTGTAGTACAGCCTGAACGCACTCCAAGATGCAACTTGACAGTCATTGCCACTGAACCACTTTCAAAATAAGTTCCAAGATTTAGTTTGTCTTCAGATGGACAACTGAAATGTGTTCCACAAAATATGTGACAACTATCCATCTGGATCTGAGATAAAACAGTGCCAGCAGGTGTGGATGTCTCCACAAAGTCCAGAGTACTACTCAGCTGAACTCATTGCAGCACTGGTTACTCGGCCACTGATATATGCAATCTCTATACAAGGATTTTATCCTTGTCATGAAAGCTTCTGAAAAGCCTTATTTTTATTAGATGCATTGTTTGTAGCAGACTCAAGTGAGATGCCGGTGGTATGAGATGTTGGTACCTCCACTGGTCTCCCCTCACACACATTGTTAGTAGCAGACTCCAGTGAGATGCCGGTGGTATGAGATGTTGGTACCTCCACTGGTCTCTGCTCACACACACTGTTAGTAGCAGACTCCAGTGAGATGCCAGTGGTATGAGATGTTGGTACCTCCACTGGTCTCTCCTCGCAAACATTGTTAGTAGCAGACTCCAGTGAGATGCCAGTGATATGAGATGTTGGTACCTCCACTGGTCTCTCACACACACTGGCTTCACACCGTCCTGGCTTCACGAATCTGCCTTGAACAAATACCCTAGGTACACTAAGTCCTTCCTTCTTGTTGACAGTTGTCCGCTGTACATACTCGCTCTTGTCAACTTCAAATCCTGCAGACACCATCAAATCTTCCAATTTCTCTGCAAGACAATTTATTCAGACCATTTTACATTATGCAATACAATCTAATATATGTCTAATGTCGAATACATTATACTATAGGTTGTATAGTCTGGCAGGTACTAGTAAGCTTACAAACGCTGTTTGGTACCATCACTCAATAACTATTTAACGCAGGTCACTCAAAATTGTTACAATGTTAGGAAGTATGTGTACCCTACCAATTAGAACTTCATAGATCGCCGAATACAAATTCTGTCTACTTAAGCTATTACTATTTTACTTCACACTTTTGCTAAATATGCGGATGGATGGCGTTCTGTCATGTAACAGCGATTTACATATTGGAACACCAATGACAATTGGTCACATGATATTTATCAATAAATAATATGGGTTATATCAAAAGAAGTTTAAGCAATTAAAGTTATGCATAGTGTATCTTGAGATATCGAGGTCATGATCATAAAGGAGAATATATCTCAACTTACGAGTTTACATCATATTAGTTTAACCTTAATACTAGTAATTTCACGAATTGTATGTCTAAGGACTATTGCTTTGAAAGAGTCAAATTAAAATGTATATCCACATTTTGATACCATCCCCGGGCCAAACAAATCTTTTGTGTTGCACGATCTGTCATACTTCTTCACGATGTTCATGATGACACCCGAGAGTTACATAATGCATGACAAATCCGCTTCGTCCGTGTATACATGAATACATATATAAATGTGTGTTTGTGTGCGCTTTGCAATTGAAGATAATAGTAAAGCTTATTGATCAGAAATTATTCATCTACATACAAAAAGACCTACTTGACATAACTGTCGATAACTGTCAGTGCATGGACAATAGGAATATTCATGATATTGTCAAATGACCAATTGTTATAGGTATTCGAATATATGAAAATCGCCGTTACCTGACAGAATGGCACCCCTCCGCATATTTAGCAAAAGTGTGAAATGAAATGGCAATAGGTTAAATAGACAGAATTTTTAGTTGGCGATCTACGAAGTTGTACATTGGAACTGGTTGGGTACAAGTAATTTGGTTTTGAGTTACGGTACCAATCGGGGGTTTGTAAAATTACCTGCCAGACTATAATGAATGGTTCATGGAGGGGTTGGCAATTTTATGGGGAGAAGCAAAATTTTAGTGGGGGGGGGATCCTTATAGGAATAACCTTGCTTAAGTATTGTCCTCACAACCACAAATACCAACACACTTTGTTTATTTTGGCACGGAAATTGTGAAAAAACTTGCCTAGAGAGAAATAAAATGCCCTGGTCCCATCTTGCCGGACATAGAAGTTATCTTCCAGCTTGTGTCCAGGGGCAAATCTCAACATAGCGTAGTCATACAACCCATAGTCCCGCAGCAACACGCAGCCTCCATGCCTTAATACCTTCAAACAGTGAAAACATACTTCCATTCTTACCTGTCAAGTATGGGTGAAATATTCCCACTATATACTACATCCAGAAAGTAATACAAGATTAAAATGAATGAAAAATTCATATTCAGCTATCTTTATTCATCAGAAACTAACAGGATAGCAGAATAATACGTACTAAATTCCAGTTTTTCAGTTAAAACAGTTAAAATACAAGTACTTCACTAGTCACAAGACATCATGATCTACAGACTTCACCAGTCACAAGACATCATGATCTACAGACTTCACCAGTCACAAGACATCATGATCTACAGACTTCACCAGTCACAATACACCATGATCTACAGACTTCACCAGTCACAAGACATGATCTACAGACTTCACCAGTCACAAGACATCACGATCTACAGACTACACCAGTCACAAGACATAATGATCTACAGACTTCACCAGTCACAAGACATCATGATCTACAGACTGGCCAGGCACCAACCATGCTTCTTGTTTACATAGTATTTCCTACTTTTTGATCATTTATACCACAAAATAGGCAGATTGGCCTTGTGGCACTAATCCACGTCTACTGTTTTTGTTCTCAACAATGTGTTCATATGCCAGGGCTGCCCATGTCCTTTCAGATGGCACACAATTAATGGCAATTCCAAAATGAGTTGATACCACTAATGTTGCATTGTCTTTGGGAAAGTAGTCAGCGTGTAAGCTTTCAGAGGTATTCAAACGGCCATGCAAAAACAAGTGTGTGCAGTAGTTAGCAGCACTAGCACATAGGCTAATAGTTTAATATGTTGACCAACATAACTTGTACATAACAGTTGTATCAGTTTTATATTATAAACTGTTCATTAAAATAACATATACTGTAAATCAAAAAATGCTAGTGAGCATAAAACTTTAACGAATTTAACGAGTTGCTCTTAGACATTAACATTTCATTATCTAATATTTTTAAAGAGTATTCAGTAGATGTACGTGGGTAGACTTTTCAATATTATTCCCATCACTGATGTTATCTGTGTGTATAATTTCCTTGTATAATAACACACAGTGATAAACTTAATTAATATACTGTTAGTAAAGGAACATATAAATTATAAATATAAACAAACTACTGTATATTTATATGGTAAAGGAAAATATTTTAGGGGTCATAAGTGGCATTTTGGAACTCTTTGGTATAATTAGAGACGTTGATATTCTTTAGATTGACACGTACGTAATACATATAGTACACTTCAATACATCTTTATTGCATGGTGTTTTCACATTGATTGTTTGTGCTATGAAAAATAAATCTCTTGTAGTTGTACTCATGCAGCGAATTCCAGAATCAAAAAGATTTCAGCTAGACCCATTTTTTTTTACCACGCACGTCGGCCAGCCCAATATATTAGAGTAAAAAATGGGGTCCACGGATAACCGAGCGGTTTAACCGAATGCGCGATGTAATGAAGGACGTTATGTCGGGGTTTCACTGTATCATAAATTATAAATATTAATAGACTTTTTAATCCAAGATGACTGTCACAGTTTATATTAGCACTGAATTTACACAGGTGATTTAGGTTCACGATAACATAGTTACTTGGTAATATTTGTAAAAACAAACTAATTGGATTACCAATAGTCTATCATATCTATCAACCAAAATATAATTAAAGTGTTTACCTATGCAATATAATGGACTGGTCGATTAATGGTCTTGGAACTTCCTGTTCTCGTGCCGAGAAGGTATTAACATACTAACATGGTCTGACTACAGAGTTTTAAGTTCTGCGAATTATTTCTGATAAACTAATTGATTGTTGGTAGATTTTGGATATTTAGTAAGATCTAGATTAACATTTGGCTAAATCATCTGCCAAGGTGGAAAGCTGAGAAGTGTGTTGATTTTTAATAATGTTAAGATTGATATTCGCCAAACTTGTATGAAGAAATCGCTAAAATTATTTTCTAAATATGGATGAGATCGTTATCATATACTACCATCAGAATTTAAGGAAACAATTATATTGCTCTATTTATAGTACTTTCAAATACAGACACATAAAGTGGAATATCTAAAAAATGAGATAAGTATTTGTAATGAGATTTACAATACATGCGGGGAAATGCACAGACAATACTAATCTGGCACATGCTGCTTGCGCCTTTCTATTTCAATATTTGGGTTGTGTAACGGTTGTACTTATCAGTCGCCTCTCATTGAACAAAAGCAAATGTAATATAATAATGTGTTCCTTTATTTTTTGACAGTAGTATATTATGACGCTAATAGATCGATAATCCACTGGTCGCTAAAGTTTAATGACGCTAACATTTTATGATTTACAGTAATAAAAACAATTTGGGGTTGCATTTTAGCGTCTTACCAGTCATTTACATTAACTCTGACTAGCATTACCTTCAGGACTACAGTATGTTCAGTATTCATGTGACAAAATTAATTTTACCCTGAATATATTTGTGAGAGCCTGGAGCATCTTGTCTGGGTGTATGGCTGACAAGACAAATATCATGGAAACTGCATCTACCCCTTCGGTGGGAACAGTCTCTCTCAAATCGTCGATGGTCAGGTCGCAGTGGAACACTCGGCAACGGGTCGAGTCATACTTAGGGTGAGACTGAAAAAAATCCAAGATTGCAGTTAACCAAACCAGAAATTTAAGTCAGAAAAAGTGTAGAAACCGGACAGCCTGATATTTTTCTATGTCTGGTTTTTCCATTATAGTCTCAAATAGATCCCTGTTTCCATTGCAATTGACATTACAAGTAAATAACTTATAAGTTATAACTTCTCTTGGTATTTTCTATGTGTATGGGCTGATGGGAATGTTATGAAATATTAATTACTGTTTAAAACAACAATGTTTGTTGTACGATGGTGCCTACCTTCACAAACTCAACAGCTCTTTTCGAGAAGTCGCAGGCATAGAAGAAAAGTGACTTATCTTCCTCAATGAGAGGGAATAGGAAGTTCCCTACTCCACATCCAACTTCCAGGACAGTCTTCACGCCACAATCCTTAAAATTATAAACACATGTAACAGTGTCGCACGATAAGGAGTAGATTTTGTATTAATAACATGATCATACATTATACATCGACAGCTATTACATCAAGCATGGCCAAAAGTACTTCATTATTATATAGATATGCGCTAAACAAGTTGTGAGTTAAATATGTCAGATTATAGCTCTGTACTGTGTCCTATTATTACGGCGATATTTCTTATCGTCTATGGTCATGTTGACGCCAAGAAGAAATATAGTAATGATGGGGCACAAAATAGAGCTACTGAAGCACAGCTAGTCAGATTAAGAGTTTTACGAATCTACCTCATTCGCACCTCAGAAAGTAGTTCTGCAAATTCTCTCTTTGTCCAATGCCGATCTTTAAAGAACTTGGTTGTATTTCTCTTATAAAACAAATCCCAATTTTTCTGAGCTTCAACTTCAAGTTTTTTCTGTTTGAAATCTGAGAGTATATTTGTATCCTTCTCAAGTTTGTATATTTCTTCTCCCGTTAATGTCCTGGCATTGTGACCAATCGTTAATTTGTCCATGTCAATCCTTACAGTTGCTTCAGACATATTTATAATTTACTGACGGTAAATTAAACTCCACTGTCGATTTCGCAAACACATGTCAACAAAGGGCGGATAACTCTGAATTAATTAATTTCGGACCGGCGGGTACGTCACATGAAAACACGGTCGGCAAATGTTCCAAATCCAGATAAGAGGAAAGGTACACGTGTTCAGTTATGTCTTAATTTGCATTTACGATTACATGCTCTGGACGGCTAGGATAGTACGGCTACCACAGTTACTGGGTCAGTACGATCGCTTGCAAAACAAAACCGATCGACATTTTTTTTCATAACTGGCTTGCTATATAGTATTGCATTTCCGAAAAAGTGTTTACTTTACAGGTACATGTATGTTAAATCCGTGTCACACCTCACGTCGTTGTCTTTTATCAGCTTATCTATTTGTACTATCTATTTGTAATAAAAACTCTAACATTATTTGACGAGAGAGAGAGGCCTACTGAAATAGGATTGTGTTATCCTGAAACCAGCTGCATATATAAACTATTCCTACTATAGTAGGCTAGTTCAAATGTATTGGTCTGTAGTGCTTTTATTATATAATTAAATACATTAATTAAAAAGGCAAGATCATACTTGCATTAGGAATAATGGTCACTATCGGAGTTATTGCATATTCTGAAAGAACAATCTTTCCAGGACATGTGAGATTTTTTTCAGATTTTGTTGTCATTGAGAAATATATTTACCATATTTCCTACCCAAAGACACCTATCCCCCAAAAGGGCGGCTGCGCCGGAAATTGTGAAGTCACAGGTTTCTGTATACACCTACTTACGGTTCTACGGTATCTACCTTATAAGGGCAAAACCTCACTGATCGAAAACCGGGCTATCGGTTCAGCAGGTAAACAAAGGGGCGGGGCCGTATTTTACTATCATTTTCCATGTAAGTTGTACGTTATTTGCAGTTGTGATGTCCTGAAACTAGTAAAGCATAAATGTATAATTTATAATACTGACTGTTGTTCGAAATCGGAGACCATTATCGAGTACAAAATTCACAGTTAACATTTGGCCTTCTATTCAAACGTGGTTTATTTATAATTACCTGCAATTATCGATAATATTAAAGTGAGTATGTCGGTAAACACAGGTAATACTCAGGTACGGATATAATGATGATCCATTTCTGTTCACCTCCACCCACCCCCCAAAATTAATAAATGTACCCGGTTTAGTGAATGTGGATGCAAAAAAAAGTAAAATAAAATAAGAAATATATAATTGTTCTCAAATATATTTACATCTAATTATGTCACAAGGTTTCAATTGCCACATTTTTCATGTTGACAGATTCAATAGCAAATGCATAGGCGTATAACAATAGCATTGAATTAAGATGATAATTACGGGGATATATATTGGAAATATTTTTATTATTTTGTTATTTTTAATGTGCCTTGTAATAAATTCAAATTATATCATAATATGTGCAATGTAGAAGGAATTTTATGTTCAACTATTCAATTTAATTGACTCAACAGATATATTTTGCTTGGTCATAGAAATCATTATATAACCAGAAGAATTATGAATGGGGCGGGTGGTAGTGCAGTGGTAGAACATTGGACTTCTGAGCCAAAGGTTCCAGGTTCAAATCCTGCCCCGGGGCTCCGGCATCAATTTTCGCGAAAGTTTTTCGCCATAAATGTAAATGATAACAGCTCTAGGCTTTGTTTACCTGCATATGCAAATTTTCCAAGATGGCAGCGGAACCATAAGTAGGTGTATACACAGATCCCCCTGAAAGAAACCAAGATGTGTTTTTTCTACCAGCTGATTAAATTACCGCGTAAGAACAACAATTAAGCTCATGATACATTACAATGTCACTCTGGTTAATCTATCGACAAGTGGATGTTGATCCGTAACAGAATAATATTGACAGCAGTGGTTTTCTGAGCTGTTGTCGTTGATCTCTTGATCGACATGTGCATACTGAAAGAAACGACATCTTACCACTCTGAGTTTAGGTTTTTATCTGTGATAGGGCAGCATACTGCCATACAGGGCCTAAACGGTTCCATAAAACAGACCCGACGCAGGCCTATACTGGACTGCTTCGGACTCTAGATGGTCCTCTCCGACGTCCGTGGGAATAGTCTATTTTTAGAACAGCACTGGCTGTTGGGAATTGACGAAAACTGGTAATGAGAATGCATGCTGTCATCTGGGTACGTGGCAGTACCACGCGCTACCGATTTTCTTTTGACTGTTTTTTCGACAGAAATTGTCAATAATAAGGTCTCGTTGAACTATCCAACTCCATAGTAATTGTGGTTTTCATTTTGCCTCTAATACAGTACAATCAAAATTGTGTTAGTAACTCAGTTAAAATTGTGAGCATTATCATCATTATTTTAGTTTTCATTAGTCAATGGACTCATCTTACAGACAACATATATTTTCCCAACAGATTTCTTACTGGACGCAAGTAAAATCACTTTATAAGACACTCATGGTAGAATTATTATTTTTAATTTCTGTGTGTATATTTCAGTTAAACTTTATCTGCCACAATGGTTGGAGTTGGAAATGATGATCTGAGCACAGTTCCTGCAATAGCACCAACTGGTGCTGCTGCCACCGCTGCTAAGGACAAGGAAGATGAGGATGTGAAAGACGAGGAGGTGGATACATCATGTTCCACTTGGAAGAACAAAACGTATCAACACAAATTCATCTACACCATCTTTGTTATCTTATCACTGTTTGCATTGGTACGTTTTCCATGTATCTTATGGAGTAATTCTCTGGAAATAATCATCATAATAGATAGGTTAACATGCATATGTACTGCTTGTACTAGTCCGGATTTCCACCAGTTTTTATAGTGCTAGCTCACTTGGAGATAGAACATGAATACCCCACTGAGACACAGTATACTGACTCTGGGCTGACCAGTCCTTGCTTTACCACTTTAATGCTCAGCGCCACAAGTACCATTTTTTAGCGTCTTTTGGTATGACGCGACCGGGGATAGAACCCGCGACCTTCCGCACTCCGGGCCGACGCTCTAACTATTACGCCACGGAGCCGGCCATGATAATAGAAATGATGACTGTTCCAATGAAATATAAGTAATGTTTCTACAGGTAGGTTTATGTGTGCCCATTGGCAACATAGTGGATATTCTCATTTATGACAGGATTGATGTTTGAATTCCATTGGTAAGCCAATCATGATTTCCGATTCCATTAGTAATATGATAGCCTATTAATTTAACGAGTAATATGGTAGTTCTTTGCAAACATTAGCTGGTGTTCTTTACAATATCATGAACATGTTGGACATAATGACACCTTTTGGCATGCTTGCAAGAGGAACTTTATAAAGAGCTAATTTGTGTTGAAATCATTCTAATTTACATCATATCTAGTTTCGCTCCTAAGACATTTTGACATTCTTTTGCTCAATTTGCCACACACTAGCGATGTCCAAATATCTGCGCGACAGTTTCGGATCTGATTTTAATGAGATTGGATGTTGAAATAGATTTGGGCTTAGTATAAACGTACGACCTGTGACTATAAACATAAGGGAACATCTAGATTCCTATTCTTATTGTAATATTACTATTCTACTATTCTTATTGTAATATTACTATTCTACTATTCTATTCTTATTGTAATATTACTATTCTACTATTCTTATTGTAATATTACTATATTAATGACTACGATTTGGTAATGTCGTTTCACTATATTTAATAACTATATCCGCTCAATACACGTATATTTGTGTTGTTTCTCTAGGGAGTCTGCATAGGCCAGAAGGGACCAACCTTTCTTGATCTCCAGATAATTACAAACACCGACATAGAAAAAGGATCTGCCTTCTTCACAACTTCATCAGTTGGCTACTTACTTGGATCCTTCATCATTGGCGTTATCTACGAAAGGTTCAACAAAATCCTCATCCTGTTTTCCAGCACTCTAGCAATGGGAATTGTAACAGGTGTTCTACCTTTATGTTCTGTGTATGGTCTGATGGTAGCCGTTCATCTTGCTGCTGGGATATCCATGGGCGGGCTGGATACATGTAAGAACTGTTACATTATTTTTCTTGTCTGAGGCGATTTTACGCAGTTTACACATGCTTACGGTGATGTAAGCACTCGAGTGTTAATGATGAGAGGGAAACCCGCCACAGCTGAGTGTTACTCTAAGACACACGATCCAGACACAATACAGATTAACCAAGTTAATAGCTGTGCTCTATGACTTAATTGTCTGCTGTTTAATTCTTCATCCGCCCATAATAGGATTTAATATAAATGGATATAATATGGCCATGTGTTTATATGGATATACACACATTACTGATGGGCAACACATCCCTGATATTATGATTGCTATTGTTTCTCCAACAGCATTTACAAAATATATACTGAATCAATATTATTGTGCTATTTGAGCTAAATAGAAATTCAGTAACACTTGGTGTCAGGAACAGTTTTGAATGCAATTATTATTTTCTTTCCAGGTGCCAATGCTGAACTGATTCGGTTATGGGGAGCAAACGGCCGTTCTGTTATGCAAACAGCTCATTTTTCTTTTGCACTGGGAGGAGTTATTTCTCCTTTGATAACAAAACCATTCATTGCACCTGGTCTATCCAGAGATGAAGTCAATACAACTACATCAACACTAGATATGGCAGTTCCTAACTTGGACTACAATGGACTATCTAATACCACAGTTCTACCAACTCAACAAAATCAAACAATGGTGTTTTATGCATATTTAATCACTGCCTTATTAACCGTGACGTTATCAATACCCATTCTTCTGGTATTCTTCTGGGAAAGAGCAATCATTAAAAAGAGAACTGCTGATGAAGATTCACAAGAACAAAATCACCTGCCGGTCCCTGTCTTTGTAGTAACTTTGTCTTTGATCTGTTTAATGTACATTCTCTATTGCTGTGTTGAAGACTCATTTGCTGCCTTCCTAATGACCTTCGCCGTGAAAGGTCAGAAATGGTCCAAGATCCAGGGTACAGAGCTCACATCTGTGTTTTGGGCTTCTTTTGCAACTGGACGATTTCTGGGAATATTTGTCACGAGATGGATTGCTCCTGTTAAGCTACTATTCATGTGTTCTTCAGGTGTTATACTATCTCTTGTAGGATTCTTAGTAAGTGCCGTGTACCACACACAAGAAGGTATTTGGGCATTTACTATTGGGATCGGACTTGCAATGGCTGTGTTCTTCCCGACTGGGTTGTTATGGACTGAAGAGAAATTGGCAAACATCACGGGGAAAGTTTCATCTGCTATTCTTATAGCATCTTCCATAGGGACCATGGTTAATCCTATACTGTTGGGATACTTGATGTCTGAGCTAGACCCAATTTGGTTTGACTATCTCCTCACATGGGGAAGCATTGTATGTTAGTCTTTCTTCTTCTTTGGACGTTTTCCTGCACCATCCTGAAAAATACACCAAGTAGAAATATTGATATAACATTGACCATTACTAGTACAAAAGTGTAACTCAACGGAACTCAATTGAACAATAACGACATCTTATAGTGAGACATCTGGTTGCAGCAGCCACTGTTCCTTCACTGTGAAATATTCATGTGTTCATTTCCTGTGTATCACCTTGGTGTGTGGGTATCCTCTGGCTATTGTATTCACTCCAGGCTTACTGTTACACAAGGCTGTTCATACTGGTAACATTCATGCAGCTTTCTCTGCATATATGAGACATATATGAATCAATCCCTAGCCCAAGTTAGACTTCAGACATATTTTACATTGCTCACTGAGTGAGTTATTGTTTAATGTCACAGGAATCTTTCACCCATATGTGGCTATTGCTCAAACACATAAAAGAGAATGTGAAGACTGAACATGTCATGGTAGCCATAGTAACCAAATAATAAATACAAACATCAATAATCAGTGAAAATGACAATAAATTACAAATTTCCAGTGCTCCAGATAAGGGCTGTATCGCATATGTAAAATAGGTAGATATGGGTTGATGATAAATTTGACGCGTATAAAATGCAGAAGGAAAAACAATAATACACCCTTTGGTTTTCTATTGGCGTACTTAATCTGTTCATTTGTCACAAATGCCATTCAGTACATATTTCTCCACACAATCTGCCAGGTATTTATTTCCCTGTCAAAAATGGGAATCCCTGGTTCACACCGCAGCAAATATACCTTTATCCACATTAGAGTGCATAATAGATCTTATAGACTTGTTTTCCTAAAGTTATTTCCCTTAAATATGCTATAATGAATACTATATTAGGGGACTAACTTCGGCTCTGAATTTGTGATATTTATAGAAACAGGCTACCTGCATGTACACAGGGTCAGAAAAATAGCTTCTCAATGAACGCTTACACAAGTTTTGAGTTAATAAGCTATCATTCTAAAGAACTAGTGATGGAAATTGTGCGTGACATTATCAAATACATGTATGTCTTTCAAATGTCCAGCCGATCATCATGTCAAGATGCTGTTCTCTCAGTGTCTCTTCTACATGTCTGGTGATGGCATGAGCTTTACCTTCATCAACCTGAACATTTCTATGTACTCTGTAACAGGAACACTATTGTCTACAAAACCTATGCAAATTGTCATCCCTTTCTGCATAGCAAAATTTTTCCGCTGAAGTTCAAATGTCCATTATTATTCCTGCATAAACATGATAAATAACAAAGGAAAACAATAGATTTGCTTATGTGAAATGCTATTGTCTTGAACATTTTGAAGGTGTTGGACACAGAAACAACAAACATTATATTAATATCGCAGAGACAATCAAATGGCCTGATTAATATACAAATATTGTGTACTATTTGTCATTTTCCATAGATATTTTACAGAAAGTAAAAACGCAGTCTGCTTCAATAATAATTGTTAATTTTTTAATATATCTGAACTAGGACTAGGACAGGTACTCATGTTTTATTATTTTATATCTGTCTTAGCACTAATCTGAACATGATGAACTACGTGTAATGTGTGGGCTCCTAATAGACAGCTGATAGTGGACAAGATCTATGTTGTAATGTGTGGGCTCCTAATAGACAGCTGATAGAGGACAAGATCTATGTTGTAATGTGTGGGCTCCTGATAGACAGCTGATAGTGGACAAGATCTATGTTGTACTATGTGGGCTCCTAATAGACAGCTGATAAGAGGTCAAGATCTATGTTGTACTATGTGGGCTCCTAATAGACAGCTGATAGTGGAAAAGATCTATGTTGTATTCATTCAGTCAACTCTGACCATACTCCTCTGTTGCAAAATGAAGAGTACTGCACTCCTCAAGTTGAAAAATTATCTGGAACACTGAATCTCACTATACTCTGTGTTAATTCTATTATGGATAAACTGTCTGCATGATATTTTTGAAGACGCCAAATCAACAAGATTGCTATGAGCACAAGGATGTAACATACGGTACATACATAGACTTCACATCAAGCAGATAGATGCTCACAGTTCACTCGTGTCATAACAGCTTGAGTCGTGGCAGCTTGATGGCAGACAATTTCACAGACTCCGAGATGTTCTCTCCAAGAGGGCACCTGTTAAGATAATCTGTAGTTGTAAACATGCACCAACAATATGTCACACCACCTCAAATAGGTACATGAAAATAAAGATCATGCAATTAATATTTGTAGAAATATTAGTTAAATAGCTTACTTCGGTTGAAAGTCAACATCCTCTGGATCTGGAGCAAAGAAATCCTTCCCACTCATCAATTTCTCCACACCATTCCTAAACAGAGAGCATACATAGTTTACTAGTCCCAGTGTTAGATGAAGCCAGTGATCAGAGAGCATACATAGTTTACTAGTCCCAGTGTTAGAGAGCATACACTGTGTCCCAGTGTTAGATGAAGTCAGTGATCAGAGAGCATACATAGTTTACTAGTCCTACTGATAGTTTACAGTGACATATATGAATTACAGTGACATATATGAATTACAGTGACCTATATGAATTAAAGTTGAGAGAGAGTGAGAATGAGAGAGAGAATGAGAATGAGGGGGGAGAAGAGTTTTGGCAATTTTTAACAATTTGTTGGGGTGATGAAAAACCAGAATTCCCCAGCCAAATAGCATTATGGTACAACTCAGTACCATGCTATCATGATGCCATTGTCGGTGCACAGCTGTGGGGGAGGACACAGTAGACGGGTGGAGTACATGTCGCACACTTTCTGCAGACCGGACCGGAGGAACATGTTGCTGGCCACACCACCAGACACCACCTGCAGTGAAGACAAACAGTCAATGACTTACTTCATCTTCCAATATTATATTATGACTCAAAGTATCCATATTTCTTTTTACTTTTGTTGTATTAACTTGAAATTTTAACATTCTATTCCAACAACACTTCAAATCTAGATTAATGTATCTAGTCATAATATATATGGCAAATTATTGCTTATCTTATGAGGTTATTTGAACTTGGCAACCATTTAGGTGGCAAGTACTCTAAATATTATGCTAAATATAGATTACATCAGAGCTGACAGTAAACCTAGCTATCGGTGACAAGTTGTCATCAGCCTACCAGTGTCTTGTTCTCTACAGGCAGCAGACCGTGAAGCTCTGAGAACAGTAGAGCACGCTGTACACGCCGTGCCAGGTGTCGTAGAACGCCGTATTGGAAAGAGGCACAAATATCAGCTGCATTCCGCACAACACCATATTCACATATACCTGAATCACACCATGCATCGAGATATACTAGTGTCAGTAAGCATCTATGTAATCATTCATCCATCAATCTCTATAGATATGCGACCGCTTCAGTAGATATTACAGAAATTACATCAATTCCTAATACCAGTAAGTATTATACTTTTCCCAAGAAGGTATAAGAAATTTCACATTCATAACCAACTACTTACATGATCTTAATGAACTGACTTTCTGCAAACTTTACATATTGTTTATCAATATTTACTTCCAATTTCTATTAATAGATACATAACATTTCGATGGATAAAGATAAAATAAATTGTTGGACATAGTAGTAGGAAAGAAATATATTTGTTGATTCACTGACATACTGTAGATTTCAAACTGATTCAGATGTTTAAATAATTCCATCATCACTTCAAATACCTTGGGTACTTTCCTGTTGGTGAATTATCCGCTTTGCTGTGAACTTCAAGCCAGAAAAGGAGAAGTCACATGAGGGTGTCTGGGTCAACACGTGGGGAAACACATGGGACAGTGGATCTCCCCGGCGGGCAATGGTTTCCAAGCTAGCGCCACCACTCATACCAACCAACTCAGGGAGATTCTTCAACTTTAGTTCTCGAGCAGTCTAAGTGTACAATATCAAAACTATATAGAGCATAAATAAAAGATATACTGTAAATCATGAAATTAATGCGTCACTAATTTAATGCAACCTCAAGCTTTTAGACATAAATGCGACAACAATTAAATGCGATCGACCATGTTTTTCCCCGGACCTACCTTTCATTATTTTACATAATGCGTATGAATTGAATACGGCCATACGCCAATCGCATTTTTCGCATTAATATCATGCTCGCATTAATTTCCTGATTTACAGTAAATATTAAATAGTCCATTTAGAAAGCGCATAACTCCATGCTAATGCAAAGCTACATTATTATTACCAGTCAATGAATCAAAATGCACTCATTTGACCCTTCTCAATTCCCTGTGGAGTTAACATGACCTACCAACCGTAAGAATACATTTATATTGCGAATTTGTCTTCCAAATACCTCAAATTGTTCTGGATAGATGACAAAATATATCTTACAGAAGAATGATGTATAAAACACTGTAAAATAGATTATTAAGCTAAAATACAATTGAATGAATAGTATAAAATTCATTACATGAAGTACATTTGGAGGATATAATACCAGAAAACTTCATGAAGGCTATACCATATAACAGGGGAGGTAACCTTGTCAATTGCATCTCCTGGAGCCTCATCCATTTTAGTGCCGAGCAACATAAAGTTGGCAACATCTCTCGCTATTGCCAGGATACAATGTCCGCCACTGATCAGCAAGATCAGGAATGGAAAGTCAACTCTGGAATCATACAATTTACCATGAGAATTCTAATTAATTCCTAGGATGATTAGAAACGTTGTTTAACTGCAGTAGCTAACTGAAGTAGGTAAAACATCGACCTTAGAATTAAATTTCCTGATTTCTTCCTGAAAAGTGCATTTGTTTGAACAATTTTCCAAATATGTAAATTTCAATATTCATTTATTATCACGTTATATATATAAAAACAATCCTGATTTGTGAACTGATGATGTTACTGTACTAAGTCCAAACATGTTATATACTGAAAATTATTAAAATAAATGTTGAAGATTGGTCAATTAGTCTTTGTAGATCGATAGAAATTATAAAACAATGTTAGCATGTCTACCTGTGAAGCATGCGAACAGTCAGTGCATGAGCCTCCATGTGATGGATGGGTATCATTGGTTTTCTGAAAACATATTGAAGAGTACCATAGGTCAATGCAGGAAAGCTTCATCTATTAGCAGCAAGTGTAGATTACATAATGTGTACAACTGACAGCTTAGGCATGCTATATAGCCATGCCAGTATTAAAAAAGACTATGCAGATCCAAGAATAGAATACAGTTTCAAGGTTATGATGATGGACTTAACGACTGCCTACATTTGAGAAACACTACCACCAGATGGATCTATCGAAGCAGATAATTTTTCAGAGAAACCTTTCGGAGAAAACTATGAATGAATGAATGAATTAGTGCTTTACTTCGCAGAGGGAATATTTCACCCATACACGACTAAATGAGACAACTAACCCAGATTGACGGACCAACATCTTAGCATAATCCAGTCCTACTTTCAGAGACAGCGCCATCCCTGGTTTCACAGTGACTGCAATGGCATCCACATCCTGCAACACATTGCACAAACTTCTTGACCAGAACACATACTGCTAATATATTACTGAACTCTGCAGATGTTAAAGCAAATCTGAAAAACGTGGAAGAAATAGCCATCGTCAGCCGATTGGGACAGCATATACATGAAGTTTACCTGTACCGTCATCTGGGCTTTGTCCAGTGCCTCATGCACAACTCCCTCAATGTTCTGTAGATGCAAGTCTCTGGCAACAGGTAGAAGAATGCCCCCAGCCCTGGAAGTAACATTAGCAATAGCATTGAATTATTAGCATGTCTGGAATCATCATGTTAGCATGTCATCATAGGATTTAGTGAATTCTATACAGCTCAGCCCACAAACAAATTTATACCTGGCCCTGCTATAGCTATGTAAAAATGTACTTGATGGATATCAGTCGGAAATTTGGCCCTGTTTATGAATGGGTAGTGATAATGCATCACTATACTCACTTGACTTCAATGAAATGAGTATGGCAAAGCATTATCACTACCCAGCCATAGACTGATAGACAGGGGCCAAGTCCAAATGCAACCATGCGACAGGTTGCTGCCATATTTTATAATATATTATGGGATAGCACTGACCAGGTAAAACTTTTTTTTAAAAACCTAATGCGATGCTATACATGTATTAAAAGTACACTTCTCTAAGCGTTTGTTTTCTCATTTTGGTAAAATGATCTCTGACAGTAAGTGCTGGTTCCATTCATTGGTTTCCCCAGGCTATTTTAAGAGTTTGCGTATCCACTATCAATTGTGTGAAATTTTTAATACGATTGATTGAAATTTTGAACTACTTGCCTTAGAACAATTTATGCTGATCTCTGCAAGTAACGCAAAATGTAGCCCACTCAAATTCCAAAGGCATATTTGAAAGTTGAGATGCGTTATTACATGTGATCTTTCTTTTAAAAATCTATATGCATATATCGAAAATAGATGTTTATAATTATTATGATATTAAGTATACTTTCATACATAAATATTTTGTTATTAATGAAAAACTAAGTGTATGGTGTTAGAAGCAACACAAATCCCAAATAAAGATTTTACTTGTAATTCCGTACGCAGCATATGTCAAGTCAACATTTTTTTCATAATTTCTCCCTTACGGTATTAAAAATAATACACTCTCAATATACCATTCTATGTACTATCACACATAGTACAATTATATTTATATCTTTGAAATGGTGTCCCTAATACTGTACCCTTTTTGACAAGAATAGATCATCCATCCTAAAACTGCAACCAGTTTATCGTTTACAGCTGCTGTATCCAATAACTATTCAAACATATAACACCACCGGTTTTGACGGTTATAATACTGTACACCTATTTGTAATACTGTACAGTATTTGTTTATGATTTCTATTTTGTAATATTATCTTTAAGTATTTGTTCAAACTGAGATTTGTTTTCAATGTACAAGTTATCCCTACATAATGGAAATGTTCAAGATCTCAATAAGGGGCATAGAATTATGGGTTGAAGAATTTCCATATTCTTGGCAAAAAGGGTACTATTATTATTATTATTATCATGTGACATCCGGCTTCCATATTAGATTTCTATCGATAGACACGCGAGTTCGAGTTGTACATGTATATTTCGCCATGTCATTAAATCAGTATCGCTGCTGCTTGCAAGTTTGCATTATTCTAGTGTCACGGATATCATTGCATGTTATAAAATGACACACACGTGAATAGAATGGAAGAAAAGGGTGGGGGTGCGGGCGGAAATCATACCCATAATACTTTTAATTTTACTTTGCTAAGAAAAAAAAATTTAAAAAATAAATATATATATATATATATATCCGTACTCCACGGTGCGGGCGGAAATCATACCAATAATACTTTTAATTTTACTTTGCTACCAAAAAAATATATATATATATCTATAATCCGTACTCCACATGTATTTTGGTTTGTGAATTTAGTGCGTCCCCTAGGACTTTGCCTTCTTCGTCCACTACGGCGGCTCCCGTGTCGTCGCAGCTAGTTTCTATACCAAGAACAGTTTTCTTCTTATGTAGATGCAATAATCGTCTGAGATATGTATTTGTCTTCAGTTGCATATGCCGCAATAAAGTGGAATTTGTGGTCAAACCAAGCTGATGAAAGCGTCTAACATGCCGCAAGGGCGCAGCCATATTGGATTTACCCATCATGCATTATCTTCAGAGAACCGACGGTAGAACCCAGAGAAATGTGCAAAGTTATTTAACAACATAATATTAAAAAATTGTTACTTTGAAGTTAATGTATTCATAACAATGGTTTTGTGCATATGTTTAACATCCGATGTTACTGTTTGATTGTACACTGAAATTCAACATTGATCCGGAAATATTACCCGGAAGTCCGTTCCAGTTCATTGATTCGATAACTCGTGTGTTTCTTTCTGATGACACGGCTTGTCAACGTGGTTTGTCAGTGTGTCAAATTGGGTCACTCGCTGCAGTGGACGAACGTGAAGTTGGTTACAGCCTGTATATCGACAGTTTCTAATCCGAGCTTTGCTAAAGTAGTAGATCCTAACTGGGGAAAGAGAAAAGCTCGTCTAAAAAAGCAGTCACTCATAACATTTGACGAGATGGATCCAGAAATAGAGGCTGTACTTGCACCTTTCCGTGCTAATGTGAAAAAACAGGTAACCAACTGGTAACATATGTTGTCATCGAGTTCATAAATATGCTATACATGTTGTTATAAATATCGGAAAGATGGCAAAGGTGGAGATCACGGCCCCCATCACTTTTCTTACTAAATTTGATTCCATAGACATCTTGACTTCAATTTTGCAACTAAATACATAAATTTTGATGACCGTTTTTGCGGTAATTACTACATATTACTTAATTCACCAACGTGATATTTTGATCAGATCAGTCATATTAATTAATACAACTAATGAAACATCCTCGATATTCCTGTAAATAAATTATAAAAGAGTTATCATGGAAAACACAAAACAATGATTATGTTGTTGCTATATTCAAATCACGTATGTGCTAACTTTAACTCTAACCTTATCCCCAACTCAAGCAAATTGGTCAAATATATTTGGGGGAAGGGGCTTGATCTCCGCCTTAGCCAGAAAGATTTCCGTCGCACCATGTTTTCCTCTCCTATCTAGCTCGAGATTGCTCTAGCTATCCCTGCTGACCATCAGCTACTTTTCATATGGGTATGGTCCAGGCAAACTACCAAAAAGTGTCAATATTTTTTCAAACTGCAGGGGTCGCACAGAAATGTTTCATCACCTTAAAACTTGCATGTATAATCTCCTCACATTGATGTCTTCTTGAACGATTTGTTAATAGTTCAAAAACACTAGTACTTCACTGTATCCATCCATGTAAAAGTAATCAACTTTCAAGACATTCTTTGTTCAATTTTCGTTATTGCGGCCACCATGCTTGTCACATGAACATATCTTGCAATATGCGCACATCCACAACGTCAGAGGTCAACTTTTAAGGTTTTATTCAAGTAATACAGCATATGCATTGGGTATTTTAAACTATGGCAACATTTTTAAGCTATGTAATCATATAATAAAATTATATAATAAATAGGAGATTTCATTTGTCTATTGAAATAACAAGTATATCTCATCTCATGACATGACAAAACATACTTTCACTCGTTGCTTTCACTCGTATCTCCTTTTCCACATCACTCGATGAGAGATACATGCTATTTCACTAGACACATGATGAGATATCCTCTATATACAGTGTATCACTAGATTTGGTCACACGTATATGTTGCTCTACTTTCTGGTGCTAGGGAGATCTGGTTCGCAAGCTCAAGTCTGAAGGAGCTGTACAGATTGATGTCCAGAGAGCGGTAGCAGATCTCAAACACTGCAAGAAACTACTGGATGATAAGGTACAGTATTACTATTAGTTCAGACCAATCTAACATCGCTAATATAGACCTAAATCAACATTTCAATAGAAAATTCATCATTTAGTGGACCCAAATTCATAATGCTTTTTAAATTAATCGTAAAATGCATTGTCATCAATTTGTTCAACTGTTGATTCACAAAACTGTGTGCATTAGAATTCGGACTTGTAATCAACTGTTAATATAATCACTAATGTATCCATGGTAACACTCTGGATTCCTCAGGAGCTGGAGTTGAGTCCTAAAGATGACTTTGACAGATACAAGATGGAGGACCTCATGAAGCAGAAGTTCTTCTTTGACCAGTCCTTTGCCATATATGGAGGTCAGTATTAGAATCTCTTAGGGTCCCACCACAATTAGTACGTGAATATTGGATCGCTTGTTACCATGGTTACTGGGCGGGTGGTAGAACAGTTGGACTTCGGAGCCAAAGGTTCCAGGTTCAAATCCCGCCCCAGGGGCCCGGCATCAATGTTCGC
>JAUTBT010002519.1:0-10066 GCA_032361225.1 Lepetodrilus schrolli | reverse complement strand
TGTGTGTGTGTGTGTGTGTGTGTGTGTGTGTGTGTGTGTGTGTGTGTGTGTGTGTGTGTGTGTGTGTGTGTTACTGCTATGTTTACGTTACAACGTCGCTCCTCGTCGTCAAATCCCAAACCCCGACAACTTGTCTTTTTATACTATTGGATACGCATCCGCTGAATATACAAACATGAATACTCAAATATGTATACAAGTAATCCATTCAATTATATACCATATCTAGACATGGCATGCACACAGGTATGACATGTCTGTCATGAGAGATAATATTTTGTCACTTTTTTAACAAGATTTTTCTGTATTGAATAAGGTATATTAGACTGCGCATTGTTGAGTCTGTGAAATATAGCAAATCTAGTCCTAGATGAGAATAAATAGAAAATGTCACACAAGAGTCTTTTGATGTCAAATACACGTGTTGATAAAAGTAACACAAAAGAGAAACTTGCAAGTGAAATAACATGCTTTTCTCCATATGGTAAATCGACTTTTTTTACTCTACATATTATTTACATGTATATATTACAAAGCCAAAGCTTCTGTCTTAATCGTGAATCATTTAATAAATTAAAGGTTTATGGTATGTGTTACAAATAATTTGAAATAAAGTGCTTTGGAGATAAATCCATGTTTTCGGCGCTTCGATGAAGTTCGAACCCTTTGGATTTAAAATATGAAGCGGATTTAAAATATGAAGCGGATTTAAAATATGAAGCGGATGTAAAATATTCTATAGCTCTTATATTCATTTTTTTCTATAATATAATGAAAATTGTATACACAAAATATTATAACATTTACATTATCGATTTATTGAGGGGACATATAGGCTGCTGCAAGAATATTAGTCTGACATGTATGTGTAGGAATCTGCAATGTATACATTGCCCGTTTTTTCCTTGTGTTCAGCAAAACAAGTAAATATAATTATAAGAATTAATTTTGATAAATGTCGGTGATATGAGTTTTGTATTCAATATCATAGTCTTCCACAGTGTCGTCTACTACTTGCCATACGTATTCTTAATGAATGTAAGAACCGTGGTTTGTCGCTATCAGAAGAACATGTATCAATACATGCGATTTGTTATAACATATAGAGAAATACATCCCCCAGCCCACCCCAAGAAACAACACCTAGGATACCTCCATGAAAACTCAAAAATACTCCAAGAAACTCTAATAATACTCCAAGGATAATCCAAGGAACTCTAATAATACTCCAAGAATACTCCAAGAAACTCTAATAATACTTCAAGAATACTCCAAATACTAAAAAAATTTATAATATAAATAATAATACTCCAAGAAACACCAAGAATAGTCCAAGAAACCCCAAGGATACTACAAAGGAACTTTAAAGAAGTATACAATTACCAGTTGATCGTGAGGCAATCGAAATACCTCCAAGGAACTTAAATGAAGGACAATAATTGAAACAACAAAAACGATTGGGGTTTACTAGTTTCTACATTGGGGTTTACTAGTTGCTACATTGGGGTTTACTAGTTGTTACATTGGGGTTTACTAGTTGTTACATTGGGGTTTACTAGTTGCTACACTGGGGTTTACTAGTTGCTACACTGGGGTTTACTAGTTGCTACATTGGGGTTTACTAGTTTCTACACTGGGGTTTACTAGTTGCTACATTGGGGTTACTTGCCATGTTACGACAGACCGGGGTTGGTGTAGCACCACATGGTAAAAACGTATCCGTCTTCGAGAAGGTTCTAAAATGGGATTCGAACATTAACCTTCATATTTGTAGTCGGACACTCTGCCACTGTATTATATCAATTCAGCATATTCCAGTAATATTAATCCTAATAAGTATAAATTGATATCTGCCCATTCTTTTAGTATTTACGTTGAAATTCGAAATAGTTGTGATGGTATATGATGCTGTATTCGAAACATAACATGCTGTGTTGAATATTAAGACTAATAATATATACTATCGGCCTTGGAAATATCACGATTCTATAAGAAAAGTATTTTGTTAATTATTAAAAGGTAATTAACAGCTATTAGAAAAATAGTAGCAATCAATTAAACATATTTCCTATTTTCATATACGGTATACATACAATTCATACAAATCAACTACCACGTACCACATTATAATTATTAATTGCTTTAATATCGAAGATAGTATATTAGGGTTTATCAACTGCTCTATTTAATTGGTAATAAAGACCGCAATTAACAATGGATGCTTTAAGTTATATAGAAAGCATACTATTAATGACAATAGAAAGTGAAAGAAAAAGATCTCTGATTTATATTAAATTAAGTTCTTGAAAACTTTTCGAATTAATGTTTTATGCAAATAACGTATTAAAATGTTTATCTTTATATCAATATCGCCTATTATAGCATATTATTTCAAACATTTTTGTTAAAACAGAAGATAGCAAGAATTGTAACGTTCTTTATTCGTAATGAATATAAACTTTACTAAAATTGACAGGTTGTTGAAAAAGTTGTAGTTCATTGACTTTTGCAGTAGTGGAAGCGGGGTGAGTGGTAGCGCAGTGGTAGAACGTTGGACTTCGGAGCCAAAGGTTCCGGGTTCAAATTCCGCCCGGCATCGCGAAAGTTACCTTTCTGAAGCGATATTGATAGTTCGCTCGTGTCAGGTTTACCGCAACATTCAGCTGATAAGCCGTGATATGAGTGAAATAATCTTTAATGCGGCTCTAAACCCCAATTTAATGAAAAGAAGAAGACGTAATATAGTGGAGTGGCTTAAGTCCAAAAAGAAGTGATATCGTGACGCGTTGGCCCAAAGCACCAAATTTTGCACAGTTGTACTTTAGGACGAGACGTAACTTTTAAGCGGGGGCTGCCCGATTAAGGGCCAGGGTCAAGGTCATCTCAAGGTCAAGGGTCAAATATTAATACAATTTCATTTTCACCATATTTCATCAGTTAATATAATTTCTTTTTACTTGAAAAGACTAAATAAATGTTGCAACACTACCTCAGATAATGTACTAAAATTCCAAAATGGCCCCCATAGGTTTTCTGGTATTTTGCATTTACATTTTTAATTCATTTAATGTTCTAGTAAACATGACAATAAACATACGATTCAATAGTAGAACATACTAGCATCTATTGACTGTGCTAGTTCCTAGATCTACTCGATATGGAGTGAAACTATCTTCCTATGTTGTTTCATGCCCATGGAACAACCTGCCTGTTCAGTAAATGAATTGTCCCTGCTATGTCTAATTAAAAATCTGCTAAAGACATATTTGTCCATTCTCCAAATGATTAATGCTTTACAACCTAGCACTGCGAGCATGTCCTGGTGTACGGAAGCACTTGCTCATTGTAAATCTTATTATTATTATTATTATTATTATTAGTTTATTATTATTATTATTATTATTTTTATTGAATAGTTTCTTTCTGATTGATGAATATAATTACACTTATCGACACGTTGAGCTGGTTAGGCAAATCTACTATTGCAAATTACATGTCAACGAATATTTTACAAGGGTACTTGCTGAGGATAGTTTCTGTATGTCCAAGGCCATATGATTTATAACATCTTCCCTCAAAATGTTCACATCAGGTACAAAGTTATGTGCATGTGATCCATGCATTCTAATACTTGCACTGCTTAGAACAATTGCAAGTCGACATCACCTTGTAGCTACATTAGATTAGTACGTTAGTGCAGTTAGTAGTCTAGTACGGTTTAACAGACCTGACGTCATCTACTCTTTGATTTTATCCTCCCAAACCATCAGGATTTGGTACACCTACATCTATGTTTGGCTCTGAGGAACTGTCTCTAAATGCAGACTTGGTATTGATAACGGTTTACACACTGGAACAGTGCTCTTTATGCTGGTGGAGTATTTTATTCTCCTTAAGCCTGTAAAAAGCTCAGATCGTTCACCTTGACATGTGGAGTTGTACTATCATTTCTATTACATCTCTTAATCTATTCAAATGCTGGAGATGTAACAAACTCTGACATGGACATATTCGTGAAATCATTGGTCCCTCTCCGATAAATATCCAATGTTTTCAAAACTGATTTATTTCCATTTTAACTGAACTAGGATGTTGTGTCATGTCTAAAAATAGCATAGACATGTGAAAGAGCACAAGTTATATCTTCCTCTTGTTTCTTGCAGATGTAATTAAATAATAATAACAGAACTGTTTTCTTGTTCCAATACAAAGCTAAGCCACAACTGCACATGGTTGTGCTGAAGAAGATAGCTTAGAGCACATACTACTGTCTGCATCTTGGTCAAACATGACTACCCACTTGCTAAACAGGTGTACAGTCAGAGCAAGATGCCACAATCAAATCACTATGAAGAGACAATAGAATCAGGCCTCAAAGTTACACAATTTACTAAGGAGCCATTTGATTCCTGCAGATCCAGAAACAGTTAAAATAAGTGAAATACTGGTTGCCAAATGCAAAATTAGGTCGCAATGGCTCCCAAATTAGTCCCTAAATTGAGCCCTCTAGAATGTGTCTCCATGTCTAACATGATCTAAAGGTAATCTTATGTTTTGTTAAAACTATAATTGTGATTGTGATTCTGATGGGAGTGTTCCATGATCTTCAGGACCTTCCATTCTGTTAGTATCATATTACATATAATTATAAAGTCTGAAAGAAACTTACTGGAGGGGTATAAAACTCGTATTCTACCTTACTTCCACATATATCTTCTGATATGATACAACGTCCTACATCAATGGAAAGTGAAAATCAATTTGGAAATAAAATACGACAGTTTCATGAACACAACCATGACAGTTTGTTCCATTGGAAGTTACATCTCCAGCATTTGCAAAGGTTGAGCGGTTTACCTGTATCATGTATAATTATTAGAAAACCCGAAATGTCAAGGTGAATAACCTTCAATATGAGGTTTCCCAAGGATAGTGAAACTAATGGGGGAATACTCCGCCCAGCACAGAGTAAACTGCTACAATATGTAAACCATTGCCGATATAGCAAGTCAGCATTTGCAAACTGAAGTCGATCATATATGTAGGTGACCCAAATCCTCATGGTTTGGGGTGAATAACATGAGAGAACAGGTGGCGTCAGATCTGTTCAACTATACTAGCTGCTTGCTATTGGATGCAGAGTTGATCTGATGAAGCTTCGAGTTGATTCCAACTCATCCAGGAATCCAGGGCTCATGCACAGAACTATGTCACTCTGTCGTGAACATTCTGAGGAATATATCATATGGAGGCATACATATTTCTCATTAGTGACTACTCGTATGCCAACGACACTCAAATTATAGACCAGTTCAGTCCGTCAGAGATCTCCGAGTCTCTTGCACAGACTGCAAATTGTAGTCAAATTATCAAGCAATGGATGACACCTCAAATGTTCATACTGAGTGATGCCACTCAGTTATATCTAATTGAGCTTGTCACAGAGAACCCTCCTAGCAGATGCTTCATCAGAAAATCTTCAGGTTCTCACTGTTCCTCAAAATTCCCTGTGTCTATCCTTAAAGTTATCTCCATCTTTGAACTCCTTTAAAACAGCCCTTAAAACTCAACTCTTCAAACCTATTATGCTTAATTATATTTAGCACTATGAGAATGCAATCGCAATATACATGTCTGTTATTATGATGATGATTATTATTGTTATTATTATCATCATCATTATTAGTATACAGATTATACAGTAACTATCCTATACCAAGTTTCCCTATGACGGTTCATGTATAACATTAGAATCCCAAACTTCAGCTGTCGATAATGATATTCATCTATCAGCCACAGAAACATACCATCAGTATATTCCACTGTAATTCGATCATATTTGAAATTGTTTGTTATAATATGAATAGCAAATATCATTAGAAATGGTATATATTCATGACCATGTGAATTTATTTAACTGATTTGTGTAAACATTAATTTCAAATTTATTAGCAAACTTCCAGCACAAGTGGTATATTGTTAGGGGTGTGGAAGCCATATTTTTATAAATATGGCGGCCATTTTGGATTTATGCAAACTTCATTATGAAATGTTAATAGTTGTTTTGAGTATTTAAACTTTATATTAACTGATGAATTATGGTACATTTTATAATCATATATATTTGACCTTTGACCTTGAATTGACCTTGCCCCCCTCTAAAATGTTTTGTATTATCCTAAAGTACAACTGTACTAAATTGGGTGCTTTCCCCTACGCCACTCCACTATCAGGGGTTGTTCTCGAGTTGTGAAGATCGAGTCAGAAATCCATACCCCCAACAGGCTGTGTTCACGGGATATTTCGACAAATGAACGCTCTTCACAACTTGTGAACTGGGAAATACGATATTCACGACGTCTAATGAACGCAGCATTTGTCCAGCTTTTCGTGAGAGCCAAAAGGCGTTTTCTGGCCTAAAAACAACAACATTTTATAGAAGCTATATCTCACGAATGAATAATCGCATATATACATAAATACCGATGGATGAAAAATAAGTCGCGTTTTCTGCCGATACCAATATTCCAAAACAACCTAAGTCTGATTTAGGTGTAAGTCTGACTTAGGTGTAAGTCTGATTTAGGTGTTTGTGGCACATAGCCCTTCATATATATTCAATATTACTTTGTTGAAGTTTCACGTTTCTGCTATGCACATGACATTTTAGGGAATTTTGTGTTCCAAAACTATGTTATTTTCGTTATACAAATATAACTGCTGCAAGATAACTCTTATAGTATATCATTATATAAGTATATAGTATTATATTATATGGTAGGACTATATGTAGTATATAATGATTATAGTAAGAAACGTTCAAGTGGTTAATTTACGGCGTTTGATTAATTTAATTTTAGGGAAATCAATGACTTCTGCCTAGTGTGTCGCGTCTCTAGTCATGTCCGTGAGAGAGTTGCTATAAATGTGCACATATTTGGATGCAAAACGAAATATCGATGAGTGACGTTGCCTACTGTGTCGGAGTTATCGCCTTTCTTCCAGATGGGTTCCCCATCAGTCAGCGATATCTTGAACGCAATCAACATGACATGTTCCCCATGCGTGTATCCTAGGCTGTGTGCAGTAAGCATAAGAGCCCTCGCTGTATGTTTGTCTACAAACATGATGAATACTGAAAGGGACACATTACAGCAAGTCACACTCATTTTTATATAGTCGCAATCAGTTTGTGGAAATAATGTCGGTTGTCCTCCAACCGTATCGACAGTAATGCTGCGGTCATACCGAACCCGACCTATCGACAGTAAAGCTGCGGTCACACCGAACCCGACGTATCCACAGTAACGCTGCGGTCACACCGAACCCGGCGTATCGACAGTAAGGCTGCGGTCACACCGAACCCGGCGTATCGACAGTAAGGCTGCGGTCACACCGAACCCGACGTATCGACCCCGGCGTATCGACAGTAAGGCTGCGGTCACACCGAACCCGACGTATCGACAGTAAGGCTGCGGTCACACCGAACCCGACGTATCGACAGTAAAGCTGCGGTCACACCGAACCCGGCGTATCGACAGTAAGGCTGCGGTCACACCGAACCCGGCGTATCGACAGTAAAGCTGCGGTCACACCGAACCCGACGAAAATTAACGAGGACGAGAAAAACTTTCGTTTGCCTCTCGCTATCGTTATTTCGTTATGCTATATCTTCAGATGCGAATAATTACTTCCACAGAGAAAATATTACATTGCTGATAATATATAATTTTCCAAATGTTCCTAAACTTTGTCGACTCTTAAATTCAAATGTTATGAACAAATGTAAATATCTACTAGTATCTGGGTGTTTTCTTTTTCTGAAATTGTCTATCGAACTGTCAATGCAAAAGCATAACCCGTAATCTTGATCCGTATATACTATATATTATGCAACATTATTCCATCTATTGTACCACCGTTGGTAGCTCTTTGGGAATAAATGTTTCTGTTTGTCTGTCTGTTATCGGCAATCTCGTTGTCGTTAAGATACAGTGTAATTTAAACAGTGATTAATTGTGTTGGTTCACAAGCATGATAACAGTAATATATAGCGGGGTGGCCCTACGCATACTAATAGTATTATATCACTGTGGTTGAGGCTGGCGGTCAATCGACATAAATTTCCACTACCACAAACTAAAAATAAATAATAATGACGAAGAAATGTTTCTCTAATGATACCACGTTTGATTACAGCCATTAATAATAAATTCATAATTCTAGTGTATTCTGGACATGACATTATTTCTAATTGCATAGTTGTTCATTATTCTTCAATAACTATGACCTGGGAAATGGCTCGAGGCTACGAATTTTGTATGAGTAGGCTGAATATTTGAAATGTTCAACTCGCCTTGATATTCCCGGTTATGCAACAATGGTTATGCCTCCGTGTGACTTTATGGTCAATTCAAATTTGCAACTTTTCAAATCCCAACGCAAAACGTGATTAAGCATGAAATCGAAAAGATAATACATGTTGGTGTTCCCCAGTGCTCTGTACTGGGCCCTTTTTTATTTCTGGTTTAGATAAATAATATATCTGATGAATTAAAATGTCTCACACGCTTGTTTGCTGAGCATTAATACCGATTTACATATTTTGAATATTTGGGCAAAATTGTGGATGTTAAATTTTAATCCAATGCGTATTTTAGTCACAAGAATATTAACCCCTTCCCAAGTCTCTTATGTAATTAGATACCTGTTGAAAGAGAAACATCTAGGAGTGCACTTCGTTTTTGACACCAAATGAACCAAGCATATTAAATATATTATAAATTATGCCTCCAAAGTGATATCATCTATGAGGAAATTGAAGTACAATCTCAACAGAACTACGTTATCAAAAATATTTATCACCCAATACTGGCTCCCACAGGAGATAATGTCAGTAGGACAAAACTGTTATTCTACTGTAGATAACATTTTGCAACTTCACTGATTGGTCAAGAATTACAAATTTGCATAGTTATTCTACTGCTGACAAGGATTCTACCAGTCATGATGTCATTAACATCCAATCGACAGCCAATATTTACATTTACATGACAGTACAATATTTATACCTTACATGTGAACATATTGCTTTAGCTACATTACTGGGTGATGAATAGAATCTCAACCTCGTGTCTTTTGATATCAATGTTATCCTACTCGTTGATAAAAGTTACTTTTATTCAACTCGTAGGATAATATTGATATCAAAATACACTTTGTGCCCAGGAACCTGGGTGAATAAATGCTTGAGAATAGATGAAGAATAAAATCCGGCACGCTGTGTTGCAAAGTCGACAGTCAAGAAAGATATGCATGATCGTCAGGTCCTCTCACATCCAATGCATCCAGGTCTATCCTCGCCTTTTACAATATATGAATTTGTGTATGATTTATATGCCATCGTCGCAGAACAGTTTCATTCTAACGACAATATACACACGACAATGGAGTGAAACCAATGTACGGACTTTGCCATCCCATGTGCGTTGCACCGATACCGCTCATGTTAAAGTTAAGACAGATCAAGCTCGGCCATTGGGTGGATGCATGGCAGAGAACCTGAGAGTATCTAGGATTCGTTTTGTTTTGTTTTTCTTCCTAATATTTAATTATTATTACTTTTTAAATGATATTATCTTTGCATACCCTCTAAATCTGCCTCCATACACCATGTATAGATTTATAAAATTCATATATAAAAGCAAAGATGAATTTTTGAGATATTACCTATTTAAATGCTATTTTATTGTATAGCAGCCATTTTGTACGTTTGGCCGCCATCTTGATTTTTTAAAATAAGTGATCAATTAATAGGTAACTATTTGAATAAGAAAAGCAACTTCCATTACAAAATAGACCAGCTAAGTCATTTGAAGTCATGATATGTATATATATAGTGGCGGCCATTTAAAAAAATCTAAATGGTGGCAACAATACGGCTATTTCAGCTTGGCTCCCACGCTGAATCTTCTTATAATATAATTATCTATGTACAGTGGAACCTCCTTTATACGGACCTCATGTATACGGTTACCCCGCCTACCGGACAGAATTAGGTTGTAAC
>JAUTBT010002518.1:0-10067 GCA_032361225.1 Lepetodrilus schrolli | reverse complement strand
CATTTACGATGTTTCAGAGTTGTACCAGTTTGTGTTTGTTGATTAATTGAATATATTCCGTTTTGACTTGTATTTGTCGTTACAACTATTGAAAGCTAGCTCGTCGTTATGGTCGCCATTTGATGTCAAAACGGTCAGCATACATTGTCCAGTAATGTTTCGTTGACAATTATATAATAAAATATATAATAAATAGGATATTTTATGTATCTAGTGAAATAGCAAGTAACTCTCATCGAGTGAAGTGGGAAAGGAGATAATTTCACGAGTGGCGCAACCATGAGTGAAAATATCGGTTTTTCCCACGTCACTTGATAAGAGATACTTGCTATTTCACTAGACACATGAACTATCCTCTATTTGTTTGAAAGCAATATCTACTGCGAAAAGACAAATATTGGGTGATAAATTATGTCATGTCACATTGAAACGATATGTGCATAGTATGACATAGCACTGCTGACAATTAAGTGACGTCATAGGTGCATTGTGGCATCACAGATGTTACGTTCATGGACATGTCTATCTCGTGCAAATATTTGATCAAATGCATGTTGATGTTAGACCTACTAGTACTTAAATTACACCTGGGGCATTTGTCTGCTCATCTCTCGGAGGCTTGGTATTTATTTTTATTATTTAGATAAATCAAAATTCTGCTTTCTTTGCTGGGGATTAACCATTGACCATGTGATCCTAATTCCATTAGCATTATATACGTTCCTGCAATAATTAAAGTACTACTATTACAAAAATGTATCCCTTTGTTATTGCCGAAAGGAAGTGTCAACATCCGAAATCCAAACTTGCCTCGGCGACGCGATCTACCTCGCTTAGATCCTTTGCCACCAAAGCCCTGATTTTTTTGGTGGCAAAACGATATCAAAACGATCAGGTCGAACTCGTAGTCCAATCAGATGCATGTTAACATGTGTAAGCTCCACCTACTTGTCTGTCGCAACATGGCACTATTGTCTGCAGAACTTTCATGCTGGATGTTGTTACATACTGTAGCTGTTAATCACGCATGTTTTGATTGGTGGAATTGTGTGTGCCATGCATACAGCGGTGAAAAGGTTTTTGGAAGTACAAATGTGATTTTATATACTAGTATGTCAAGTGAATCTACTTTGCAGTTGTAGCTGACAAATAGTCCAAAACGAGCATAGGAATCTGTGAGTGTCTGCCATTAACTGAGACATTCTGCCATTGTAGCGAGATATTACAATGCGATATTACAATAATGTATTGTCGCGTATGGGTGAAATATTCCCGCTGCGACGTAAAGCACTAATTCATTCTTTCATTCATACAATAATTTATTAGCTTTTGATTTGCATCAGTCTTGAGAAGAACAATCACAAGGAATCATATGCATGCAGTATAGTTTAAAATTTTACAAATCAAAGAACACCATGTATATGAAGATTATCATTATTTTGCTGATATTATGGTGAAATTGTGTAGCACGCGCTCATAAAATCGCTATTCACTTTAAATAAGAACAATTGTTCGAGGCAGATAAGTGTGAAGTTGTGGGACTACCAGTTGTGTGTGAGGCACTAGTTGAATGCACCTCTGATAACTAGTATGATGAAACAATGCAGCATAGCAGCGTGCGTACCAATACTAGTACTAGCATATTCGATCGTAAAATAATAATGCGCATATTTTATATTGCTCCAAATTCATGCCCGAAAGCTAGTTCTACATTAGTATCCTGGTCAATGGATCAGTGTACCCCAACTGCCATTTTTAGGCTCTAGAATGTTAACGGTCACAATTCAGTATCCAGTCATAGCTCGGGGTCACAGGTCACCCTTTCATGATTAGGAAGCTCTCGTGTCCACCAATATACCATAGGCATAGCGCTCTTGCAGCTAGCAGCAAGATACATTTTTTAATATATGTATATATATATATTATTTTAGTAATCATAACATGATTCTCCGGACATGTCGACAATCGTTAATGATGCTATAGGAAGAGTCAGTGGTGTTAGCTTTTCATGGTTCTCTCGTATCTACTAAGAGACCATATCGCTCTCGTAGTGATCAGCGAAATAGAAACAGCTATTAGGCCGGAAACTGAGTAGACCTACCGTGCCAAAAATCATTAATAATACCATAACTCATTACGCAAATTAATTTGGGTTCTATACCCAGGTTTTTAAGCATGGGGAATGTATTGGAATGGTTATGAATGTCATTTGACCTCTACATTAGTTTTAAATTGTAATATAGCTACCAAAAATACAAATATTACGATATCATTATAGGGACTACAACTCCTATAGTATTGAACCAAGTCACATTAATTTGGGGTTTATACCATTGCTTTGAATCACTACAATTGAAGAGAACTATTAATTTTATAATTTAATGATTTATTGTAAAGCGGAACATCATAAATTACATAAAATGGTCAACTTTGATGTGATTCAGGTGAGTGATTATTTCTTGTTTGTCGAATAAACCTGGTTAAAGAGACGATATGATACTATGCTCGGTCCACAAGTCTATTTGGCTGCTCACCGCGGCTATTTCACATGAAAACTACTTCTTCCATAACTTTGTGACTAAAATACAACAATGAGGAGCTACAAATGTCCACAAATATTACTTTGTGACTATATAGTGACTGTAGTAGTAGTAGTAGTAGTAGTAGTAGTAGTAGTAATATAGTAGTAATCAATTGAATGATGGTTAGCATGTAAAGCTTCGGTCATTCCTGGCATCGGAAGATACAACTATCACATTAAGGTTCATAAGTAATGTATATAATCATTGATAAACATGAAAGTAAATAAGTGGACATGAATATGAACAATGTATACTTGAATATTTGTCGGGAAAGTATCTACAAACAAACAAAGGCTACTCCGAGAAGTTGGACATCTACATGGCTTAGGTTCTAGCTTCTATGAATGGTGTCGAACTAGCATTGTATATGCATGTAGTATTCACAGAATTAGCATTCAAGAATGTTTACAAGATAATTCTAGAATCTATTGGTAATACTAGTGCTTTGCTCCAATTCAATATAACTTCCTAAGTTCTATGTGAGATCGCCTAGTATGATTAAAATGGCATATTTATTTATTTATTTAGCAGCAAAAGGATAGGTATGCTAAAGAAAGTCAGTCAAGTGTGTACAATTATTATGAATCATTTCAAGAACCAGCTCTAAATATCCTCTGTCTGCATTTGTATCAATCTATTCATTCACCTCAACATTGCTTCTATATAAACATATGTTTGCCTAGATATTATAATATGAAATTTATGTAATAATCAAGTGCTATACCAATCTGTATGTTTGTATGTTATATGTCATATTTACCTGTATTTATATTTATTTCTATATAACCGTCCTAGTGTAAACCTCTGTACCCACCCCACACACGCACACTTCCGTCATATTGTCTATCATTTATGTATTTGATGTTTTGTATCTGTCCTCCTATGTCGTGTATCACGACCGGAGTGTAATAAAGTTTCAAGTTCAAGTTACAATATTGACAATCATTCACTGGCAATGATCCTTACAGGGAATGTTATCACAAGAATAGTTGTACCCAGTCAACAGATCTGTAGACAACATAAGGGTACTCATGGGATGCAACAAAATTATTTTGATACCTGAATAGTCTAAATGCTTTACTACTACTACTACTACTACTACTACTACTACTACTACTACTACTACTACTACTACTACTATACTACTACTACTACTACTACTACTACTACTACAATAATAATAATTATTATTACAATGACGATAACGATGATGACAATAATTGTTATTAAATATTGATATTATCAGTGTTATATTACTACTGTTTTTATTATTACAACGACAACGATGATGATTATAACTTTTTTTAAATTATTAAATATTATTACTATTCTATTATTATTATTATTATCATTATTATTATTATATTTATTATCATCATTATTATTATTATTATTATTATTTTTATGATCACTGACAGCTATTATCAACTATTTATCTACAGCTTATGGCGGTAACGCAACTCTGATGATCCCATCCATCAACTGCGACGATAGCATGAATTGCAATATCAATGACTTCGCCTGGGGTAACGTACTCAACTGTTCTACCGCCGAGTTGTTTTGGTTGTCCTGGGAAAACCCGCCGTTCATGGAGATCGGGAGGGGACTGAAGGTGGGAGAAGATTCAATTTTGAAAACAAATTACAGCGAAGACATCTCCTTCCAATCTGTGACGATGCTCGCGAACCATGAGGACGGGGCAATGCTTATTATTCAAAAAGGTGAAAGCATGCATTTTCTAAATCCCACGTGCAGCACTGTCTTACTTAATACGTCACGGAGCGTAGCGTAAGAACAGTCCCTGAATTCGTGGCTCAAGTATGACCTACTTCCGGTTTCAACACCATCTTTAATCATTTGCATATTCTGGTAAACAAAGCCACGTAGTTTTATCACTAGTAGCAGACAATGTACGCTACACGTATTAACCCCACGTCGGACGCCATTTGTCGCAGGACCATGCCCATTCCGAGTCATGGGTCGTGAGTCCAACGCCTTAGCCAAAAGGTTAACCCCTCTGGCCGAGACAGTATGAACATCTTATATCACGTCAAACCATGTTACATGTGTAAAGGTAGTTAAAAATAAGTTTATTCATGTATTTGCGTGTTGTAGACACTGGCCCTGTGTTCAAAGACCCGCCGCCAGATGGCACATATGCCATAGACGTCGACGAGACCAGCGCCACAGGGGAGATCTACGTCATTGACGTTACTGACCCCGAAGGCGACAACATTACTCTTAGAGTTGTAGGGGAGCATGAAGACGTCTTCAATGTTACAGGAAACTCGCTGTATAATGTAGTTCCCCTGGACTTCGAGACAAGGTGTTCATACGCCGTAACCATAAGGTAAAACAATAGCCGCCATCTGTATTCTTTAAAGCTGTGTTCACACTGACATCACTTTCAATTTCTTGGACGATTTCGACCGGGTCACTTTACTCTGTATCCGAAATCGGTGTCCATCTAGTTGAACATCTATATATTACGATGATGATGATGATGATGATGATGTAGTTAGGTGTTTTTCCGGTTGCCTTCCAACTGCATCGATTTCGGCCTATCGGACACTCTTGAGGCAGCTTGCACATTTAGCTTTTATAACAAAATATACAAAACAGGTGCATCATAAATATTAGAGCATAAAATAGTATATATTACGGAGAAGCAGTCGATAGCTTACAAACACGATAAATAGTTAATTGGACATAATTGACACAATGTCATAGTTCATATGTAAATTAACAAATGCTTATTATTAATACAGAAGCTTACCTAAATGCTTTCAGATACAGAATATAGTTACCTAGTCTGCTATATCAGCTACGCTATACGCAGACGTTAAACCTTTACTACTACTAATAATAGTATAGTTACCTGTTCAAAATCTCCAAAGTTCACAGAGGCATGTGGGTAATGTGCTAATGATTACGTGACGTAGAAACCCAAACGGCAACAATGAAGTTTATATAGTGGAAATGTTTAAAACACTGTTAAATCCTCAATACACATGTTGGTGATGGTACTTAACCAGAATCTACTGGGGTTTTGGTCCGTTTTCACGAAAACATGAAGCAAACGCGGCTCCGACACTGCTGTAATTTATGAATTGAAAAAGCTCTATTTCAATGAGCAGGATTATAGTTGTAAATTTCCCATTAAATCCGAATCGACTTGAAATGCCTGTAATGTGAACAGTGAATTCGGATCGAGTCATTCAATTCGGTTTAAGGCCGTTTCAAACTGGTTTAAGACGTGAGTGTGAACACGGCATAAGTCATCGCGTGTAACACACAAGAATACTGTACCGTGGGAAAGTTCCATATACTACTGTGAGAGACTGTCTACTGATATGTGTTAATCGGCGTCTGTCAATGAAATAATCGCGGTAACGTCACATGAAAAGAGCAGATTTCTTGATATAACACAATTCTGTAGAACAATAATTTGAATAATAATAACAACAACAATAATAATAATAATAATAATAACAACTACACTAACAATAACAACAACAATAATAATAATAACAACAATAATAATAATCATAATAACAATAATAATAAACAACATCTTCATGAAGTTCATGTTCTTCCAAACTCATTCTTATACTACAGTTGAAATGTATAGGCTTAAGGTGGACTCACACGGGTCGATCGGTTGTACCGATGCGTCGAATTGCACCGTGTGAGCGTACATGCGATGCGATTCGCAACGACAGAGATCGTATGAGTAGAACAAGTTTCTACTCGTAATACCAATCGAACTGGATTCGTCCTACGACCGATCGACCCATATTAACGTACCTTTAGACTACACCTTTCCGAGGCCCCACTGCTCTAAGATCATCGACAAGTTTCAAACTGTGTGCTGTTCTTTCGTTGATAATATAAATATTCGTAAACACAACTAGTACATGAAGTTGATATTTATGGAGAACACGTTAACAAATTTACTGTTTAAATTTTTTAAAATGAACTCAGTATTTATCCAGCGCATCAGATATATTTTATTATACCAACGCATCACTCACCATCCGACTGCGTGATGTCATCGATGAGATACCGGAAGTCACAGTAACGGAAGTTACAATTCCAGAAGAGCTACCTTTGGGGACAGTTATTGATGGGGGATTTATCGTCGTAGACCGGGACAAAAACGACAGCTTGACACTTACTCTAAATGGTGAGTTGTACGCTATTATAATAATATAATTTTCTCACAAAGCTTGAGAGAAATATTGCATACATGTCCCTGTTGTTATTGTCATATACAACAAAAACAAAAAAACGAAATAAAAACCTAAAAGTCTTCTCCACGTACAGACGCCCGCGTTCAGTAAGACAAAACTCTTGCGAACGGAAAACATTCTTACAAAATGATGGGGTTTATTGTGAGGTACATGCAAGAACGTGTACCAAGGGCCAAAGGTATACCATCCAAAAGATCTCCGATTGCCGATGTGTTGTCGTGATTAACAGTCTACTATTTAACTATATAAGGTTGGCCTCTTAAGAGGCACATCGAAATAGTATAATCATCCATTATTTAAAATATTCATTTATTGATCAAAAACAATCTGAAAACTTATTTAAAAAACAACAACGTATGAATGATTATCTAATTGACCAGGCGGGGAGTCCGTGTGTATCAATACGAAATATGACATTTTCAAATTGGCGACTTTTCTCCCTATTCATTACTCCTTTATAACGGCCAGATTTTGTTTTCCGATCGCGAGGATTTTGACTTACTGCTCAGGGTATATGTTCGACATTTGTGGAAAATATGGATGTCTCATAATAGAGCACGTTCACTAAACACGTGGATGAATACTAGTACATTGATTTATTAGCATGATGAGTGTTTTTGAACGAACAAATCATTTATTAACACATTACTAATGGTAAGTGAGGAGATTACGAGTAGTCCTTTCGTGCCACCCAGCTGGATGAAGAAAAATACCATTTTACTCTATCTGTTGCTCTCTAGCTCTGCCCTGACCATAACCATAAACATTCTCATTGTCTGCAGGAAAGTGAGAGGAATCTCGACCTATGAAGCCCCTATATGATGTATAATTCTTACACCCATGGATAACCGTCAATTTAATACACTTTTACTTTAATTTTAAATATAAATACAAATTTACTCGTTTTTATCTGACATGCGATGGCATCTATTCTTAGAACTTTTAGAACACTGTAATCAAATCGTATCATTTTAACAGGACCAAACGCGGACTTCTTTGAAATTACGGAAGACCGGAAATTGAGAATCGCAAAACGTATCGACTACGACACTGGTCAGACGACATTTGACCTACTGAACCTGACTGTAGAGGACTCTGCGGGACTCAGCGCAAGCGGTTTATTAAATATCACTATACTGAACCTCAACGACAACGCGCCTGTCTTCACACAGACGGGCTACAAGACTTCAATAGTAGAGAATTCAGCGGCAAGTAAGTACAAATTTAAAGGCATTCAATCACGTGTTCGTTTCATGGTCAAAAGTATTTTTACATGAAAGTATGGACATTTGATGTGTCTACACAAGTATATTGGGTCACCAGCTACATTTGGTTTTCAATGTATGGTTTTCAATGTGTTCATATTTTATTATTTTTTTAATATGTATAGTTACGTAGCTTTATTGGTACCAGTAGTCGTGAAATGTTATTTTGACCGTGTTCAATAATTAGAGTTATCCCCCTTAGTCTATTAAACTATAGAAAATTGAGATATTACAGTACATTACCAACTGATTATTTGGGTTTTACCGGAAATTTAAACTGCAATGGAATTGTACCTATCCTATAGCGCTGAAAAAATATTTGGAGGTACAAAAGCGATGATATGTAAGCTAAGTGCATATACTCTGCATTTCTAACTCCAATTCCGTCAAAAACGACAACTTAAGCTGTGATTGTATACCTTTAAGCGATTATTATTTTAACTTGGTCCAAAGCGACAACTTAATCTGGGATTGTATGCCTTTAAATATAATATAATATAACTACCAATGTCATAAAAAATACTCAAACACGTATTAATGCTAGGAATAAACTCCATTGGAGCAGACTGATTTAAACAGACTGATTTACCGGTGTCGGTAGAGCATGCACTGCCCAGGTTCATGTTCTACAGAACGACCGTAAACGTAATAGCGCTGTGATCGTTCTGTGGATCAGAGTCCCCGGGCCTTTGCAAAGGGTATGGAGTTGGTGAATGTAGTGAAGCAATATAAGACATACATGCATGTCATTTAAGTTTAATTCTTTTACGCCAAAAAAAATATTTTCAGCGTTTGTTTAGGTTAATCTTTTTTTGGCCATTCTCAGATTCTACTGTCGTCGTTCTGAACTACACGGATGGCGACGTCGGCTTGAACGGACAGGTCCTGTTGAAAATACTGAACGCCGCGGAATTTCCGATGTTCTCCATCGACGCCAAAATGGCCGTGGTGGTCGACGGTACTCTCTTGGACTACGAGTTGTTGGGGGAGATGAACTACACGGTGGTGTTGTATGTGGAGGCTTCAGATACACCCACCACCGAGACGGCGAAGACTTCCCGCACCACCGTTATAGTCACGGTAAGTTTTCGATATGTGACGAGATCTCACGAGATCTCATGAAATTTGTCGAGATCTCAATAGATCACGGGAGATTTGATGAGAGCTGACGGTTTTAGGAAACACGGGCCCGTTCCACAGAACAATCGTAACATTACAAGAGTCGTAACTCCTATACATAAACATGACGTTGCTAAGGGGTTACGACTCTCGTAGCGCTACGATCGTTCTGTGGAACGGGGGTCTGGACAAACACGGGAAGATTAGGGAATAATTTAATTCAGCTCTATCATCCAATACAAGGGTAGTACTATTATAACAATACAAGTTGTTCCTGTATTCGTTTGCCATAGCTGATCGGGGCGACCTCCCGGTATTCGTATAACTTCTCTTCCGACGTGGGACGTTCAGTCTCCATGAGCAACTCTTGCCTGACATTCAACATTAAAGCGGAAAATCAAGGACTTATCGGCTAGGAGTCAGTTAAGAATATGTGCGAGTAGGGAATCCATGTCCTAGCGCATCCATGTCCTAGGGAATCCATGTCCTAACTACGGTAGAATATTTTAGTGAGCTAGGAGCAGGTCTAGTACAATCATGCAAGTCATGATATGAATGGAATACTCTTGGATGACGGCGAATGAACCATTTAAAGCTTTCCATGCTGAATTAAGCACTATGACTACCCTCTAGTGCATCTCTGGGTTGTCACCAACACGAAGAAGATTAAATAATTATCAACCCTGCTTCATTAGTTTAGCGGGGCCGGTGGTAGCGCAGTGGTAGAACAGTTGGACTTCGGAGCCAATGGTTCCAGGTTCAAATCCCACTCCGGGGGCCCGGAATCAATGTTCGCGAAAGTTACCTTTCTGACGCGATATTGATAGGATGCGATGTCTGTAGAGTGG
>JAUTBT010002517.1:0-10067 GCA_032361225.1 Lepetodrilus schrolli | reverse complement strand
TTGATGATGTAGACTGATTTTTGCGTTTCTTGTTTCTCGGCATGCTAGTTTAACTATATATAAAGTTATCTGTAGGTTTACAGAGTTCCAACGTTAAAATAGTAGCTTATGTAAGCTAAATTGAAGAGTTGCGCTGGCAAGAGAAACGACCTCCCGCCATCTCTATAGTATAATATTTGATATTGGCTAAAATAATAAATTGAATAAATAAATCTGAATTATTTCTAAATTGTGGTGGAATCATGGATAGGCGTAAAAGTAAAAAATATCTTCGAAACGACAACTGGATCGAATTAATATATTTCATAGATGAAAAAAAAAGCCAGGATTACAATGTATACAGCTTCGAATGCACTACTAACCAATGTCTATTTTAATATATATAAAGGGATGGGATAATCCGTGTTAGAGGTGTCAACACATTCCTCGTGTAATGTGTGCCACTTCCCACTGTCTTTCATTGTTCCAGATCAATATTATCTTGAGGTGGTGTACCATTTATATGTATCACCTCTAAATTTCTTTAGAACCGAAAGCGTGAATTGTTCGTAAATATTGCAAACTACGCTTCTCTACGTCAATTAACGATATTAATGGTGGACTTGAGTGTTAGGGGTTAAACGAGGGGTGTCTGTAGCAACAGTTTGAAAGTGGGGCGGCCACTGGCCGAAGTCGACCACAAATGTAATGTAGACCGACAGAAATGGCACATTAATATAAAAGTAATTTCTAAACTAATATTCCGGGAATAATTTGCTTCTTTTTATTAAATATGCTCAACACATAATTGATTCTCGAACATTATTGAAGTACTTTTACATAGATGGAAATATACCAAAATTGAAATATTGAAATATTTCTACAGATATATTGTTTATGGTCAAATGAATCATAATTGTTGAAAACTACAGCATTATCACTAGTATTTTCACTACAAATGATATTTGTGCTGAGCTTTTTCATGTTTGAGATATAAAATGGCCGAATTTCCCCGCTATACCATTTTTAATGTTTAACCCTGATGTCTCCCTTACGCCAAAATATTGTATACAAATAGTGTTTATGCTTGATGGCGTATTGTACATTCAATTTTATAAATATGTTCAAACAGTCTTTTTTACACTGACATTTTATAGTCTCTCATATATCACTGAGCGATTGATTGCAATGTGTTTATCGTATTTTTATTTTATTTATATAGATATCTATTGATATGCACTTACAAGTGATACGTTAATAAAATATATGTCTGCCTGTCTGTCAGTTAGAGCTAGATTGTTTATTTACACTGTTGTTATATACTGTAAATCAGGAAATTAATGCGAGCAGGATATTAATGCGAAACATGCGATTGGCTTATGGTCGCATTTAATTCCCACGCAGTATGTTGTTTTTTAATAATAAGAACATACTTTAGCAGCCAAACCCGCCCTGGTCACCCCTATATTATCTACTGACATAGGTAACTGACCAATCAGCATCGCTAGCATAAGTATAACAGTCACTGGTCATGGTAGTATATTGCATTAAATCAAGGAAGTTGTCTACCTTTAATACTGCCATCATGGTGAATACTGCCACATATGTCTTCGGTTTGACATCTCAGATTGACAAGCAGTCCACTGTTAAACAGTTGGCAGTCACTGAGTTGTCACCGACAGTACTTGCAGATATTAAGCTAATTAAAGTATTCATATAGTTATAGTCCTAGGTCAGTCAAGTGAACTAAATATAATTCTATTCTACGACCAAATTGCACGTCCAGTCTCACAAGATTGTGCTGAGGACATTAAACGAACAGTTCTCGCTGTCTCCTCAAAACATACGAACGTCCAACTGCTCCACACAGTTCTGGACGTGACACTGTATTAAACCGCTGAGGTAATAAATGACAGCATCAACATTATTCATTCATTCACAAGTTTTGTTGCGAGTACTAAGGACGTGAAACATAGAAAAGAAATAAATAATCATCATCTCTAGAAATGGCCCGAGTTTCTCCTTTGATCCCAGCGTCATCAAGATTGCTTAATATGAAACTTGTGAATTATAATTAGAAGATGGTAGTAAACTCACATACCATGATGAGGACCAATGGGTTTGTTGTTTTTAGGATGCCGAATGGGACGTGTTTATTAATTAAAAACAAAGTTATTTTGAGGGTCATGAGAAAGAGGTTTGTGAAATCTGAACCCTTTATAATTCTAACATAGAATAATATTTAATGCAAATGCTAACTCAAATAGTTCTTATCCATAAGTAATGGAATATTTACGTAACGCTATAGATTTTATGATCTGAATGATAGTGGTTTGTCTGTGATCAGATGGTATGTACAGCACATGTCCTATGCGAATTGTTCGTGTAATCAATTATAGGCACATTCTACAGTACAGCCGCTAAAACAACCAAGTATAATTATAAATGTCCCTAAAGAATAAGTTAAAGGTTAGGATGTTCTAGCAAGGAATGAATCGTGTATGTTGCTATGACGAGACACGCTGTATCCATGCAATGATAATACCACTGCCTGTTTAATGACGTGAAGTAAATGGTAGACACTCCACGATATTTAACGCATGATATAGCTATGTGTCGGTTATTTCTCATTGAAAAATCAATATGACATACTCCCAATTATGTTTATTTATTTATCTCGCCTCGATTGTATAATAATCTTGAACAAAAGCAATCCAAACTGCCGTGATCTCGTGTATAAGGACGATATCAGTTGGAATCAAGCAGCTAATCGCCATTGTCTAAGGTTAGTCTTTTCAAACAAATCATTGTGAGGCAAGCAATCAATTAGTATTGCCAGAGTTACGGAGACTATCATATATACACTGGAATATCATGGCACGCATCTGGTGTTCAATACCAGTGCCTCCTGGGTTATGGCTTTGGTTTGTGTTTTGTCACTGAGTAACTCTAGGTCAAGATCAGGGTCTCGTTTAACTGGTCTGCTTCCTTGGTCTATGGCAGTTCATGGGTGAGGACTCTATGAACTAGTGATTGTCGTGGTAATCATTACTTTCTGATATTTATGATTGTTTGCGTTTATGTTAGGGTCTCGTTTACATTTTCTGTATTGGTCTGATTTGATTAGGGTTATGGACACGTTGCCTTGGGCTGGGTCATAGTTTTGGACAGGGTTAAATGCTTTGGGTCATCCGCTGACACATGCAACCATAATATCTACTTAGTAACGTAGGAATATGCGTTTCAGAGGATGGCTTTTGGTTAATTAGGGTTGTTGCATGTTAATGATTTGTTTGTGGATGTGTTGGTGTCTAGGTTATAGTTTACGTTATGGTTAGGGTTATTGCATGGCATTATTTACAGTGTAGTTTAACGTAGTGATTTAAGTTTTTATGATTTTAAGTTTCTTTTTATTTTCTATGGTTTGGATTTCTATGGTGTGTGATAGCGTATGCTTCTGGTTTTGGATATAGCTTTAGTTAACTTTGGTTAACTTTGGTTAACTTTGGGTCTTTGGAGGTTACAGCTAGTGCATTTGAGCTGCGTTTGAGTTATACTTGGTTATAGAATGTGTTTTAGTCGTGGTTATGATTATTATGTATACAATTATAATCTTGGTGATATGGTTAATGGAATTTCTATGGCATGTACTTGCCTCAGGATTTATGGGTATCAGGGTGGTTTATAACTTGTGATATAGTATTAGTATTTAACTTTAAATTTACTGTAGGTTTGGTTTTAGTGGCGGCTTGTGTCTGGGTTACACGAGGTTATATCAGACCTTCAGCGGGCATCAGAGTGTAGCTACTTGCCAGACCAATTCCGTAAAGTAGAACATTTTGAAGATTTCTACAGGCGGATCCAAATCGGGACCCCGTTCCAAGGAACGATCATAAAGCTACGACAGTGGTAACTCCTATATGGTAACACGAAGCTACGACTCTCGCAGCGCTACGATCGTTCTCTGGAACGGGGTCCTGGTATTAATTCAGGTGGAATTACAGGCATGTGCTCCCTGGAATACTCTTCAATGAACTAGCATCACATTTTCATGGGAGTAATTCACGATGCCTTTTCTTTTATCATATATTCTTTTAGATATGTGCGTAATCCAATATAATAGTATTCTGCTTTATCACAAACTAACCCCCTGAGTGCAATACTAGGAGTGCGATAATAATACTTGTCAAGGGACGAGTCTTAATGTGACATTGACATTTTGTGGAATTTCCTTGAATGAACAGAACAGTTGTAGATTTCCGAGCTCACGTGTTGTTTTCCTTAGAGTGCTGTCTATCGAAATCCCACATCATGTTCCCGGTGCAGGCACGATTCATGAGCGGGACTATTACGGTCAATGTTCTCAGAGAATTGCCGAAAAAGAAAATACAAACGCCTCAAAGAATCTGGCACCGTCGACAGTCACTGATTTTAACATTTCACCTAAGGCAGACAACTCAGATTTCTTTGTAACGTGCTCGAAAACAACTTACTTTGTCTATGTCTATCTAAATTTCCTACAAGAGTGTGTGGCATTCCGTAATAACACAATATAGTATATTATATGATCTACAACTAGTATACAAACCAGTGTGAACAAGTATGACGACGAATTCCGAATTTGTAAGTGTTGAAAACGTGGATATTTTCAATTAACTTTGATTTCGATTAATGTCAGAAAGCTATTATTACGCTCGTGCATTAGGTTATCCCCGATATTATTATCTTTAATTTATCTTAGTATTACACCCGGTAGAGCCCCGTCTAATACACACATTAATGAAAGATAATAATATAGACGATATCCTCGTACACTCCTATAATAACCGCTATTTATCTTATGGCATTGGATAGCAAAATTTCAAAAACTAAATGACTAAGACCTAATGACCGAAATGACATTAACTGCTATGGGAAAACTGATATATTACATTTTTATATTGATTGTTTCAGTTAATCTGCTTATGACGTACATGTATTGTTCAAATGTGAAAAATCAATAAATTCCCAGCAAAATAATAGCTAAATATAAAATGAATGAACGCATTTTATGCCGTAATACCGACAGAAAGTGAGCAGCTGAAACGCGAGAATGTACATTATATGTACATATATTTTATTATCTACATTGAGAGGATTCCCATAGAACGCTGAAGCACACACGTACAAATCAGAGCGGTATATGTTATAGACGTGAACTTCACTAAAATATGTCAGTAGTGCAAAATTAGTTGTAAAAGCAATTCGCACTATGACTTCTGAACTGTAATAATATAGATGACATAGGCAAAGATTTAATGGAATTTTAAACGGATGCCGTATTAAGAGGGCGTCGAGGGTATTTCATCGTTTCAGATTAATATTGATGTATTTGGGTTATATTCGTAACTAGTTAGTGTTAAGTACGTATTGATTTGTTACAATAAGCCGCATACAGATATAACTCAGGGAATGACAGCCAGTTCAGATGACTTCACTAACTACAGATTGGTATGATGAAGAAGAATAAAGACACATCATACACAAGCAAACCAAACACTCTACATGCACTGAGACGATGTCCCAACAAACATAAATCTGCGCATCATGCCTTTTCTCTCCTCATATATAAACAGTAAAGGTTGGGGATGATTTACACCACACCAGGTGAATTCTGCACGCCCTAACATGTCCCACGCCGGTGATCAATAGATGCACGCCCTAACATGTCCCAAGTCGATAATCAATATTGCACACCCTGGCATGCTTTACGGGATCCATGTTTGGTGAGCGTGCAGGCAAATCCCTCCTTTCCATTGTTTCATGGTCAATGTAATCATTGACTATTGGAGCAGTGTGTGGGCTGACGTTATCGCTCATAAGGATGAACTGTGGGCCAATAACACCAGCAAATGCTCTGACTATACAATGAAAGAACTCTTCCACGTACTGAGTCCCAGTCGTCGTGTTTCATCCGGGAACGTGCAGAGTTATTCTCCAATTCAGGAAAATGCCACCCCAGACAGTAATTACTCCCCACCATATAGTGATCTTGTTTGGCCTGTGAATGCTCTGGCCAACTCTCCGCCTCGTCTTTGTCGCGTCCTGTCTGTGTGGACCAAACTGACATGCAATTCTTCTGTGGAGAAAACTGGCCTTCAATCATGGAGAGTATATCCAACATGTTGGTTCGCCCATTCTAAACTCCCATGGGCGGACTGTCGGGTCCAGTGGATCCACGTGACAGGTTTCCGAGATTTTAATCCTGTACGTCTGACGAAGTCACATCCTGACATTTCTGTCGATAGCTGTACACCAAGTGCGTGCTTCAAGGTATTTCCCAGCTGTTTTGCAGTTTGCACGAGAAATTCTTGAAGCTGAGTCGGTAGGAAATAGTCCGAGACATCTTCCATTTGACGTTGATACCCACCAGTGTGTTACATGGGCACACTGTCCTGGGCACACTGTCCTGGACACACTGTCATGGTTTAGTGCATTTGTTAATTACCATGTCAGTTACAGCTATTTCCGGATATGCAACTCCTGTCTTCCTATATATAGTATCGGTGCTACCCATTATTGCTCAATGGACTCCTTCGTGTCACCTTCACATGTTAAGCCTCCACAATATGAGGGCAAATGGAAAGACACACACTGTAGTTACACATCATGGATGGTGTATTACATCGTATCTGTAGCTTTATCACCTGATATAGCAAGGGGAGGTGTTAGTCTACCGTGATATTTCACAACAATTTGGCAATGTGGTTTATTTAATAGTCCAGAAATATAATATCCCTATCGAATTGTCTTTAGTATACCACACTAACCACCAACCATGTCGGCCGATAAAGGAAATGTGTGAGCTATTTTCGATCGAAGGCATACGCAAATTGCTCCGATAATGCTTCTATCGTTGACCTGCTGTGAAGTCGGTATGGCAGACAGCCAAGAATGGATCAACATACTACAATATATGTTAGTAAAAGGTACTTGTTCACAGACGGGGTACTGCCGGCCTTCTTTTAATGAAAGGGGTAAACAGGTAGTCCGATTTAAAACTAAACATTGCTAAATGCCTGCTGTAGTACAAACCTGGCGCATGCACTGATTTACTCTGAAACCACAGAAAGACCGTAGTAGAAAGTGAATGTCTCATGCCACTGATCTAGTAGTATATACTCATCCATCATATATTTAATCTAAACTTCAAGCTCATTACTTTCCCTAGAGTGACTGGCGCATATAATTTCACATACCTGTAATTCTTTATGACTACAATAATAATAATAATAATAATAATAATAATAATAATAATAATAATGTATTCATTAATATGGCGACACATCCATCCAGGTCAACGGATGTTCATTGTCAACTCCTTGCGGAATATACAACCCAAGTTACCGTTTCAGACCCTAGAAGTAAAGGTTAGCATTCATATTTCCATCGAACCCTATCGGGTACCCATTCCAGGATGGGAAAACTGAGGACTTTTCAAACTAATCCACACCCTACATTTCTTGCCACATGGACATTAATACATTATCGTCTCGCCATGGTTAGTTTTGTCTCATGTAAACAACATTATAACTTTCTTTTGTGGTTTTGTCAAAGATGTAGATATGTTATTTCAATACACAGGCACACACACCTACTCACACACCCACCCCACGCGCCCACCGACCCACATAGACACGCATGTTAAAGATCCTATCGTCAAGTGGAGTTTAAATGTTATCTATTTGTACCTTAGTTGCACTCAAACTTTAAAGAATGCTTGTAATTTATAATGTATCGTTGTGCTCGCGCGACGCTGTTGTGCCCCAAACAGATCGAAGCCCATGTGGTTGAACTAGTAATGATAACGTGTCTTCAGATGACGGGTGCCGGGATGGCAAACTGAACCCATGATCGATGACAAGCACGAGTCGGGTTAGCTGGGGTGGGTTTAAGGGACACAGACATGAAGTATTAAATACACATATAGCTGCTCCGCCTGATTGGGTATAAATATGTGATAAGCAGACAGCAGCTACTGTGAAGTTACGCAGTGTCTGGCATCGAGGGATCCGCTAACAGCTCCCTTCCAGTCAGCTGATGAGGGGCACAGGTGCACGCCAGCAAACACTTTCAGATAAGCGCCTACTAGAATATTTGCCGGGAACGCGACGACTGGAGGAGGCAGGGGGATTCCGTGAGGGGCAGGAACACAGCGAAGATGGTACAGGTAGCCGGCTCGTCTCCAGGGAATTACCCCCGTCAGGATGAGCGCAGAACTGGAACATGTTTCCAAATAGCCGGCCTTTGAAAACCGCTCCGACCAGACGGAGTGGGGTCCTCTTCATATAAACCACGTGTCGAGCGGGAATCCAGGATCTCCGGCTGATCTCCCTTCACCTTTACCCGCGTGTATACCCCGCAGTCTCTGGTGGCGCTATACGACCTCTTCTCTAAGGTAAGCCAATATCTGACTTTCACCAGTAATTATCCATGGGTGTGATTTTTTTCATTTTCTAAGGAATGCTCGATTCCGCGGCTGTATTCAAGTCTGTGGCACAGTCGTCGATCGATCCCGCGGCAAGAAACGATGCACTTAACTCGATGATACAGGCCAGTTTTAAGCCTATCCACTGACCAGATTTAGCAAACACGCCCGTTATCTCAAACAGATCCGTAAAATTGGAATTATTTAGTCTAAATTTTCTCATTCGTTTTTTGGGAGCATATAACTAGGAGACAATAAAACTATATTTAAGAACCTAAGCTTGTGGCCGTTTATTGGAGCTCGTAGGGAACAGGCATCGATCAAAGTCTGCCAACCAATTCAGCCCTCTCATATGTACACCAATAACATGTGCATTAAACTTTTATATAAAGACTCAATGTTCAAAGGACATTCAGATAGTAGCTTGAACGTAATTGAGGGCCTACTTGGTTCACAAAGGGAATGCCAACTTGCTTATAATGTATCGCTCTGCATAGGATACGTTCGTACAGTAGAAATGGTTCTTAACAAATAGCTTAGCAAATGAATAGAAAATGATGGCACATATCTATGCTAGTGTTGTATACATAGAGGTGTAAGACAGGGCTAACTAGATGAATGTTATTACCTAGATTCTCTATTTTACAAAATTCTACAAGACGCCCCTGCCATATAGTGGCACGTCTTCTTACTATTCAAATAGTATGGCTATTAACCCATACAATACCAGTTATATTTCCTCCCCCTGTCTTGTTCATGTATGTTATTTATTTATGTATTTTCTAATATGTAATCTCATGTACCACCGTATAGGTGGCTTAGAGAAATGAAATGAATCTAAATCTAAATCTGAATCTGAATCTGCCATATAGAGGCTCTGTGCTGAGCACATTAATGAACCGGTAGCTGAATCAATAACCGCACATAATAAGGATATAATTACGCTATACATGCTATAGTAATCAAAGCAGTCGCTGAGTCAACTACCGGATTCTATGATCCAAGAAGAAATAAACTATAGCTTGTATTGCTGTGTTTATTGCCTCAGACTATAGCTTGTATTGCTGTGTTCATAGCCCCAGACTATGTGGTATGTACCACGTACACTATTAAACATTCCCTATATACAGTATTAACATACCATATTAAACGTATTCGTTGTCGAAAAATATCTATATTTTGTATACACTATTAAAATATAGTATTCTGTATATACTATAATGCATACATGTGTACAATATTAAGCATATGCTATGTTAAATATTAAATACTATTATATATTGTTAACACTATAACGTGTATATATATATAACGAGTCATATAATACTGAAATTATTAAACGAGTTGGCAAAACTCGGCAGAGCCTCGCATAATATCATTTTTTCTGAACGTGTTTAATAAATTCAGTAAGATATAAACACGAATGTGAGATTCTATTCATCACATAACTGTAGAAACATTTCTAATAGCGATGTTCAGTCACAAACACTATACAGAGACATATGTCTTGGAAACTGTGTTAAAGCACGCGGACAAAATATTGCTCCAAGTAAATGTGTAAATATTAATAAATGTGTTTGCATATTTAATTAAAGAAATCTTTTAACTTTATATTCGACAA
>JAUTBT010002515.1:0-10069 GCA_032361225.1 Lepetodrilus schrolli | reverse complement strand
CAGAGAACAGACACATTACAGGCCCTGGATGACAGCTGCACACAGAGAACAGACACATCACAGGCCCTGGATGACAGATGCACACAGAGAACAGACACATTACAGGCCCTGGATGACAGCTGCACACAGAGAACAGACACATCACAGGCCCTGGATGACAGCTGCACACAGAGAACAGACACATCACAGGCCCTGGATGACAGCACGGAGTTCAAAACATTGTAATTTAATGAACAAAGTAATAGCCAGCGTAATGATTTTCAATGAAAATGGTACTACATAAGGGGAGATAACTCTAATTACCCATGCCAATGATGCGGTCCATGTCCATGAGGGTGAGGTGGTCGCAGTCCAGCTGGCAGTCCTTGAGGAACCGCCAGAACTGCATCCTGCTCATGATGAACGTGTTGTCCGGGCTCTCTTCGTAACCAAGGCAACTGTAGTAGTTGTACACCTTCCGCAGACTTGTCACGTGTCTCATCGTCACGTACATCACCTGGCAACAATAGGTTTAAACTGATCACCTGGCAACAATAGGGCTAAACTTATCACCAAGTCTAATCACTGATGTCTAATGACTGATTGAGTGAGGAATTATTGTGACAAATGGATAAATGAATAATATACGTTGTCAACTCATCCCCCTGGGTATATGGAATAATGTACCCTGCCTGAGAGCCTTGCGGCTAGGGGTACAAGGGCTCTCAAGCATTGTACATCATTCCATATACCACCGATGGACGAGTTGACAATGAATTTATCCTACCATTACGTTACTGTACGTGAACATGATGTCTAAATTCAATCAAAACATTTGTCTGCCTGGAAAAAGTCGTAGGCAGATTTGGCCTTACTTAAAAGTTGTGACCTCATAGGTCACTGGGACGTCATGGCGGCCAACCTCGACTCGTATGTTAGAAAGATACTATGCTGTTGTCATAGCATCAGAAACTAAGTGAATTATTTGTAAACCTCACAGGCGGGGTATATGGAAATTTGGAAGAAACTTACATGTAAAGTAGGCTATCTTCCTGTACAATGTTGCTTCTATTATTTTATATACTAGATTGTCAATTATTTGTAGCAGTATTTATTCATTTTGTTTCAGATTTGATCCTATTCACAGTTATCTTACATTACACTGGTAGGATAATGCGTGATGGTCGAGTGATAGATAACTGAAGGATGATAAACGTGATATCAACTACAAACTGTGGATGACCGAGTGATAAATGAGTGATGTACGTATGTGGGTGGGACCTGCAATGTACGTATAATTGATGACTGATGGCCGAGTGATGTATGTATAGGCTGGTCACCTGGTTGAGCTCCTCCTCACGATCCACGTCGGTGAACTGAGCCAGAAGGTGTTCGATCTCCAGCTGGAAGCTGGGGCTGCTCGTGTTCCGGCTCTCATTGCTGTGCATGCTGGCATTGTCTGCAGACAGAACAGTGGAGGTTACAGACAGAACAGTGAAGGTTACAGACAGAACAGTAGAGGTTAAAGTTCACTAGCTATCTGCTGGTATAGGGTAGAAATGTGGGAGTAAGTCTGTCTATCAGACGAGGATCCATTTGGTTATTCATGAGCCATTGCACTGGTTATTGAGGATGAGTCTACCTGAGGGGAGGGGTGTCCTGGTGCGGATGCCACTCAAGTCGGGGGTGTTGGAGCCGTCGATGCTGAAGTCAGGGTACTCCACGATGTGGTCCTTCTCAAACAGACCCTCGTATATACGCCCGTTCTTGAACGTGAACTTGCCCTGATAAACAGTAAATTTCAGGAGTTGCATGATGACAGACAGACAGACATCTACAGTCACTAACATCTAATTCTCTCCTTGCTTAGACTAGTGGTGTACATCTTTTACGATACAGTACTATTCTTATCAACATTTCAGTAGTATACTATGTAACATCATACAATCCTTGTGAAACGCATACCTTAAGGAATGTTGCTTATAACCTTTGATGGTGGATGTGATAGTAAGATCATGAATTAATTAATTAGTGCTTTACGTCACAGCGGGAATATTTCACCAATACGCGATGACAGAAAGATCACGACAAGGTTTTGTAACATGACATACACCTGAGTGAATGTGTTATCAGTTAATGTCGCAGCAGGAATCTTCCACCCATACACAACGATAACCGACCAAATACCTGAAAACACAAGGCATGACACAACACCCAACACAATACGAGACACAACAGCAGTTAGACAGCAGTTAGACAGCAGTTAGATAGTTAGATAGTTAGACAGTTAGACAGCAGTTAGAGAGCACAAACCTTGCCATGCTTCATGTTGTTCTTCCAGTATCCGTCGTACTTTGCTCCGTTGGCGTAGTAGAATGTTCCATGTCCGTGGCGGAGTCCGTTGCCCAGCTCCCCGTCGTACATGTTCCGCAGTGGATACTGTGACCCCTGAACTCTCTGCAGTAGCCAGTTGTGCTGCCCCATGCCATGCTGAAGGAAGAACACCAGACATACGTGGACTGAAGTAAAACCTCATCCAGGCTCAAACACTAATGTAATGCATCATCTTGTGTCATTATAGCCCTTGTCAAAGAATAGACAAGTGTAAAGACACTATAAGGAGATTTACTCTCGTAGTTCAGAAAAGATATCATTGATGAACAGTAGATTGTAAGCCAATCAGAGCAATCCTACTACATTGATGCCAATAAATGTTTATGCGGCACTATATAAATTCATATATTATTATTATTATTATTATTATTATTATTAATATCATAGACAGCGGCTATTCTGTTAACAATAACAATTCCTGTTTCATCCTCGTCATCTTAGTGACTGACCTGGATTCCGTTCTCCCATTGGCCAGTGTAGATCTGTTTACGGTCGAGCCACTTCATGGTGCCCTCTCCGTGACGGACGTTGTTGAACCACATGCCGTGGTACACGTTTCCCGAGGGGTACTGCCGTGTCCCCCATCCATGCCGCACATTGTAGTTCCAGTCTCCGTCGTAGTATGACTGCCCCTCAGTGTCATAGTCCATCCGGCCCTGAACAGGCATAATTAAAACAGTTACTGTCTGCGGTCAGTCGCACACCATAAACAACCATGATCAGGGCATTTGACAACCGTCATACATCTGCCCTGTCTACCACCACAGAAATAAATCAAACATAATAATCTTAATTCAACATATATAAGGAATTAAATGTGTACAAAATCCTGGCTAAATACTGGTTTACTTGTCTACATAGAGGTACAAGTATTCTTGAATGTGAGTTTCAGTATGTTTCATAATGTTTCAGTATTACATGCCCTGCTGATAACTGTTGTAACCATGGCAACTACCACACCTTTCCGTGTCTGAAGCCCTCTTCCCAGTCGCCCGTGTAAGACAGCGAGTTGTCATAGCAATGGAACACACCAAACCCATGTCGTTTGCCGTTCAGAACCTCGCCATCATAGGAACTGTTGAAGCATTCGTAAAATATCTCAATGATTCACAAATACATTAGTAAAATGTCATGTAGCACAATCACAATCAGTCTGCCCTGTATACATGTGATGTTGAGACTGTATACATGTGATGTTGAGACTGAGACTGTATACATGTGATGTTGAGACTGTATACATGTGATGTTGAGACTGTATACATGTTTTGTTGAGACTGTATACATGTGTGATGTTGAGACTGTAGACATGTGATGTTGAGACTGTATACATGTAATGTTGAGACTGTATACATGTGATGTTGAGAATGTATACATGTGATGTTGAGACTGTATACATGTGATGTTGAGATACATGTGATGTTGAGACAGTATACATGTGATGTTGAGACTGTATACATGTGATGTTGAGACTGTATAACTGTATACATGTGATGTTGAGACTGTATACATGTGTGATGTTGAGGCTGTATACATGTGATGTTGAGACTGTAGACAGACAGAGAGCACTTACCTTCCGTCAGGCCATCTGTAAACTCCCTTCCCCGTCACCTGGTTCTTGTAAAAGTCTCCCTGTGGACACATATTCACATACAGCCCATGTCTCCAAAATACTGGCAAACCTTGTGATAGCTTTAACAGTCATTAATGACGTGTCTTGTTATTGTAGTCGTATTGAGTGAAATATTCCTGCTCCAACAAAAAGCAGTAATTCAATCAAAGTCACTTCTTTGGGAACTGAGGTATTGAATCACAATAAAGATACCGAAATTCTATAAAAAAATAAGTAAATAAATATTCTTTCTGATTTGACTCATTAATGCTGCTACTAGGGTCAAATGGGAGGAATGCAAAGTGAGAATATTACTAGGCTATCAAAACAATATGGTCATAACATGCTTAAGACGTTCAATAGGTGACAGCTATGGTTAAGTTACCTACATATTAACATGTTCATTAAAAGTCATGTGTTTTAGAACCTGACATGGCTATTAATGGTGTTAAAGGGTTTGTGTGTTGCATGGATGTGGACATTCTTACCTCGTACACCATGTCATCAGCCCACACATACGTCCCCTTGCCATGCATTAAACCCTCAGAGAACTGACCCTGTAAAAATATTGATGGCAACATTTTAAACTGTGACAAATCAACACAATAAACTGGACATGAAGATGTACTGTATCAATGGTATTATCTGAATATCATAGTTATCACATTGCCAAATATTTCATAAAGTTAGGTAAACCATACAGTTTATTAATACATTTGTATTAAATATAACATGATTACTAAGGCAAATCAGCCTTCCTAGTATTCACATTGTTGATTAATCAATGATTATGATGAACAACTCACGATGTAACAAAGTCCTCCTGTAAAATCAGCTCTTCCTTCTCCGTCAAAAAGACCACGGACTTTCTCACCTTCATATCTAAAGCATTCAAAATAGTGCATATCAACAATTTAACATCAACATTAACTCATGGGAATCCTAAACAATGGATCGCTCTTTAAGGGAGCTAACTACCTATGCTGAACATTTTAAATGTCCCTGGAAACTGAGACAAATATGTGCATTACGAAAAGCCAACTACAAACACTAATCCATCCCATAAATCTGACACCTGTGGTAGTCTATTCCAAGCGACCTGTTTGAGAACTCAAATGCAAGTAGAAAACCAAGTCATTATAGCTTGTGATGGATCCCAAACATCATCATCAAACAATATAGATCCTACATATTGTGTATATCTATACAACAGGATACCTGACCTTTAAATTAATATGGTCTATATCGTCATTTAGGAAAGATTTCCACCTGCATACCTCTTTTTTTATCATGTTTTCATCTCACATTATTATCATTGAGAAGACATAGCAATATAGTACATGTATAGCAAGATAGTACATGTATAGTGAGATAGTACAGATAGTACATGTATAGTGAGATAGTACAAAGAAGGCCTAGTACGCTGTAAAAGCCACTCCACTAAAGGCGGTGTATAACAGTATATGATGTCACAACAACAATCGTCCATCCTCGGACAGCTCCGTTGGTTTATCCGAGTGGTCATATCATGTAACATCCGGCTTCCCTATTTAATTTCTCTTGACAGACACACATGAGTTCAAGTTGTATATATATTTGTCGCCTAGTCGTTATATTATTATCCTTACAAAATTGTGTTATTCTAATGTCATGAATATCATTGCATGTTATAAATTGACACATGTGCATAGAATGGAAGAAAACGGGGGTGCGGGCGGAAATCATACTGTCATATATCCTAATTTAGTTAGCATACCAAGTTTGTGGCGTTTGATTGCGATTTAATGCGATTCATTACATCGAAATACACTGGCTTGAACTTCAGGGCATATGCAAGTTTTGGATACTCTGGTACTTTTATACGCTTAGATATTGTTTAATTACTGGATTGTACCATGACAAATATGTGAACATTAATTAATTTTCCATTGACCTTTCAATAATGATATCTGCCAAAACTGGTTCATCATAAACTGGTTCGGGTGTTCTCTCTTTAGACAGTGGCGTGTCTTCAACAGGTACTGAATCTGCAGTTTCTGGGCTATCATTTGTCTCTGTCCCAAGAATACTGTCTTCTTTCCTTTCCTCTAATAGAGGCAATTCATCCGTCTTTTTATTTCCCTTTTTATCGCTTTCTTTACCCTTTGCTCCTTTTGCGGGTTTAGTTGCCATGTTGAATCCAATGAAGCTGTAAACAAAAGCAGTCCCGCACCTGATTTCCATCTGAAATTTTAACATAATTTCCCATTAAAAATATCGTATTTATGGAAGGAATAAGCAATAAAACATACATAAATTTGCTTCTTGTTAGATTGATAGAAAGTATTTGCGTATTTTATTTTAGTAAATTTGAAAGCAGGTTCACGCTTAAGAAAACAAAATGGCGACCGAAGCGTCTGCTACGTTGCAATTGATCTGCACAATTTTGAGTTTTACTGTCATTTTATCTTGCATAATTCTCAAAGTCCCACAGATAATATCAGTGTTTAGGTCACAAAGTGTGAAAGGAATTAATTTCAGCAGTGTTATGCTCGAAGCAGTCGGGTAGGTTTCCAATATTAACAAGAATAATGTAAGGTCCACATTTTTCGTGCAGGAGTTTTGGGCATTTTTTATGACCTGAGTCACGTTCATGATTATGCTGATTATGCTAATACTGTTTTTTTTTGTTGGTTGTTTTGTTTTTCATTTTAAATAAAATGCTATTATCCTCACGAATACTGCTTATACACCGAATGTAATTCCGATTATTCTTTAAATAGTTCATTAGTTAATCAAATTTCCAGACATTTGTGTTTCTTTATCTAACACGACTAACAAGTTTGGTAAATAAATTATATAGGCACCAAAGTACATTTATTGAAAAATAAACATTTATTGAAAAATAAACATTTATTCATCATGTTTATGCGTACATATTCAACTTTAGTAAATGTGAGTGCTTTGTCACATCTAGTTCCTTGTTCTGACTTCTTGTACCTGTTTTGTTCTTACAGCTATTCCATTATGCTGACATACAACTTTGCAATGGGCTATCCCTTGACAACATACTTCGAGTACACACTTTTGGTCTTACAAGGTGATTGAAGTAAACCTAATCCTGGTTTTCTTGTTAAATCTACCCTCCCTGGATCCATATGTACTAAATTTGAGGTGTGAGGTGCAGTGTTTATTTTAGTATTATTTGCTTTGGAATTATCACATTAGGCCTTCTTCAGTTGTTGCAGATTTTTACCCCTAAATCACACCAGATCAGTGAATGGTTCCAATTTGAACATATAAATAATGCAGTTGTCATTACTTTTATTTGAAATATCATTCTATATCATGGATTCAATGTAATTTATTAAGAACTTATATTTTAATTTGTTTCCATCCATAGCCAATGAAAATATTTTGGAATATTTGGAATATAATATGTTGTCAACCCATCATGAGGGGTATATGGAATGGAGCCCTCATGACGAGTTGACAATAAATTTATCCTACTGTCATGTTACTATACGTGAACACAATGTCTCAATTCAATCAAAAAGTTTGCCTGCCTGGAAAAAGTCATCGTCAGATTTGGCCGTACTTAAAAAGTTGTGACCACATAGATCACTGTGATGTCATTGTGGTTGCCCTCCACTCGTACGTTAGAAAGATATTATGCCATTGTCAGGGTCATAGCAGCAGAAAATTAGTGAATTATTTGTAAACCTCCCAGGTGGGGTATGTGAAAATTTGTAGAAGTCACGTAAACAGAAGAAACTTACATGTAAGGTAGGATATCTTCTTGTACAATGTTGCTTCTATTATTATATATAATAGATTGTCAATTATTTGTAGCATTATTTATTAATTTTGTTTCAGATTTGATCCTATTCACAGTAATCCTACATTACACTGGCCGACTAAAAGTCAAAACTATTCCTGGGTATGCCCTGTATCCTTCAAACCTGTTTATCTCCCCTTGCCTGAGACATAACATATATGCATGGTGGACTAAAGCATGCAATTTATTGTAAATCATCAGTGGCTTTTCATGAACGTTTCCTTTGGTATTTTCTCCAAGAATCTATTATTAGAATTAAACTATATGATGTTCACAATTGTTTTGCATGGGTTTATTACTGTGATCTTCTCATTTATGCCATAGTGTTCCATATTATTGTATCAGAATGTTGCTATGAAATGTTTCTGTTGTTAGTTTAATAAAATATCATACAATGTGATTACTGCTCAAATTTTTCGTTTGTAAATATCCTGCATGCATTCTGTATATTGATACATGTATTGAGCTTATGTTTATATTATTTTTTATTTTCCTGAGCTTTCCAGCTATGTTGTTGTGTGCTACTGCTTTGCCTTCAGAATCGTTCCAGACTTTGCTCTGACGTTCGCCATCGTAAGTAACAGAGCAATGGAGGACAACTCTTTCACCCTTGTTACTATTCCTGTGCTCAGAGTTTTAGTCTTGTCTTTCACTCTGTGTCTTTGTCTTGTCTTTCACTCTGTGTCTTTGTCTTGTCTTTCACTCTGTGTCTTTGTCTTGTCATCCGTGTGAAAAGTTCCCTTGATGTTTAATTTTACACCCCAAGAATATTTATAAATGATTTGTCATTATATTTATCCTTATTTAATTTTACAGTATACACTATTTAGTAACCATCATGATCAGATAACATAGTCAAGTTTGTCAGTTACACATGACATTGTAAGATGAACTGATATAGTATATCTCTACTTGTATAGTAATTGTCACAAATCTTTTATTATTTTTTTTAGAATTAGGGTTTAGTAAACCTGCGAGAACCAGCTGGTAGAAAGGCAAACAATTCCTGCAGTTAAGCAACAATTCACTGACTCTTACATGCTTTAATGTATGCTAGTTATTCCATACATTCCACTGTATTTATCCTGCATGTTTCCAGGGTCTGGCAGTTCCTATTTCGATCAGCAGTAAACTGATGCAGATTTTCACCATCATCAGCCACCAGGACCCGGGACAAGTCAGTGCTGTAACATGGGGCATAGCATTCTACACCACCATGGGTACTGTATACACTCATGTCACTGTCTAGACCGTAGTCACATACTAATAGTAATAGAGCTTTTTGTATGTATACATGTATTGGTCTATAACTGGATTAGATATTTTTACACTTTTAATATTATTGTTATTATTTATTGTTATTGTTATTATCATTATTATTATTATTGTTGTTATTGCTATTGTTATTAATTATTATTATTGCTATTGTTATTTATTATTATTGCTATTAATTATTATTAATTATTTTTATTATAATTGTTATTATTACAACAATTATTACTATTATTTCTTTTTTTAAATTGGGGTTTAAAACCGTTTTCAAGATTCTTTCACTTATATCACGTCACGGCTCATTATTCATGTATGTGTGTTTATTAATTAATATTAATGTATTTGTATTTCCTCGCACACCAGTGTTTATCAATGTATAAATGATGGCTGCACAAATAAATTGAATTATTTCAAGGACCGATTATTTCCTACTTTTCTCTAAATATGTTACAGTATGTGTTACGTCTTGCCTCAATTACAGACCATGTTACATGTTACATGTTACAGCACGTTGCATAACAACGCTGGTACAGACTGGAGATCTGACGGTGCTGACTAACTTCGCTCTCGGCTGTTTCCTCAATCTGTGTCTCACCACCATCGTCATCTACTACAGGAGTGCAGACAAACGCAAGCTGCATTAACCCTTTCTGCCATGGTAACCCTATGTCCACCACCAGGGATTGATCCCATCGCCCTGATTTAACAACGATTATTATCAATCAACAAAAATGGCCGATGGCAATAAGGGTGTGGATCTAATGTTTCCACAAGAATTGTCCCATCAAAGATTGTGCCAATGTTGTAATATAGTTTAGTGGGCTTTCAGACATAACCAAGAGGCAAAATGTTACTGTAATATACCGTATTTCCTGCAATAAGTGCCGGGGCGCTTATTGTCGTCAGAGGTGCCGCAGACCTGGCGCCTATTTGAGGCCGGCGTTTATTAGAGGCCCTGCGCTTATTAATTTCAAACAACTTTTGGTATTTTTAATAGA
>JAUTBT010002514.1:0-10070 GCA_032361225.1 Lepetodrilus schrolli | reverse complement strand
TTCTAAATAATATTAATAGTTAATAACACATCTGAAGAAAATCGCCAATGCATTGTTCATTCCCAACAGTGCTCTGTTCTAAATATAGACTATTCGGCGCGGACCTCGGAGAAGACCATCTATGTACTCGTCCGAGGCAGTCCCAGCATAGGTCTGAGTCGGGTACGTTTGTTTTATGGAACCGTTTAGGCCCTGTATACTGCCCTATCACAGATAACACTCAAACTCGGAGTGGTAAGATGTCGGTTTTTTTCATCATGCATATGTCGATCAAGAGATCACCGGCAACAGCTCACATCAAACACCGAAAAGAAAATCACTACTGTCAATATTATTCTCTGTCACGGATCAACCTCCACTTGTCGATTGATTAACCAGAGAAACGATGTTCTTAAGCGGTAATTTAACTAGCGGGTAGAAAAACACTACCAATATGAATTAATGCATATATTGGTTTCTGTGAGAGGGATATGTGTACACAGAAACCTGTGACGTCACAGCTTCCGGCCTTTTGGGGGGTAAGTGTCTTTGGATAGGAAATACAATATATTTCTCGATGACTAAAAATCTGAAAAAATACATCTCAGATGTCGGGGAAAGATTGTTCTTTCAGAATATGCAATAACCCCGATGGTGACCCGAAACAGACCTATGCTGGCCTGCCTTGGATTCGAGTGCCTACTAGTAGGTGTCTCCGACGTCCGCGCGAATAGTCTATATTTAGAACTGAGCACTGTTGGGACAGACCTCCTTTGCATTGGCAATACAGTGTCTTACAGTTTGGATAGATTTTTTTTTCAAATATTTTATTAAATATTAATGTTATTTATATATATATATATATATATATATATATATATATATATATTAAAATATAAATAAAACATACTTGCAAGTATGATCTTGCCTCTTTAACTTAGGGTATACTGTTTAACTCATATTGTATAAACCTAAAGAACTGATGATCCAACACCACGTACAGTGATTTATTTCCTTCCAAATGATCTGTTATCGATAAATCAGCTAATTTTCCTAGCAGTCAGCTAGTTAGCTGTTGTGTATGTCCGTCTGTCAATCATCGGACCGTAGACCAATTACAGTGTACTCTTCTAACCACGTGACTAACATAAGCATGATATAGACAACATTTTGCATGTTTTGTAAACAATCTTTGTTTATCAATGGCAGATAAAAGGATTTATTTCAATGGGTTTCCGTGGTTGTTCATGCCTGAAAGCGCGGACCCTATATTACATTTGACCAATAATAAAATCGGGCATATATGGGTAAAATCACAATATATTTGCCACACCCACCCATTAGCCTATGAGTCCTTTAAAATTAATCAACAAACAACCATGTAGTTGTGTTGATAAGTCAAGAATGCTTATCCATGTACAATTTGTGACATTACTTTGTAACCATGCGTGGAGTTTTAAAAACATTGATCTGTCACAAGTTTCCGAATTCAATTAATTGTTATTAATTCGCATTTATATATATTTATACAATTTAGGCACTATACTATACCGGTATGACATGAATAGTAAACCACAACAAAAATCTACACATATACTCGTAAGACTATACCCAGAAGTATATTTCAGACCCCTGTGGCCCGTTGCACAGAACACGTGTAGCTACAATTGTCGTAAGTCAAATTTTCTGAACCCGCTACAAATGTAAGTCTGATTGCATGAGTCACTTTTGTCTCTACAATAGTTTTAGCTAACCATATTATTAAGTATAGTAGCGATAAAGGTGTTTGATGCAATGGACTTACATTTGTAGTGGGTTCCGAAATTTTGACGTACGACAATTGTAGCTACAAGTGTTCTGTGCAGCGGGCCCCAGAATAATAATATTTATTAGAACTCACTTGGTAGTCCCGAATGGAAACGACCTACTTGTATATAGGCCTATAAATGATTCCAATAATATAAGACTCGCGATCCCCATAATAATGATCAAAATAATAATAGTAGTAGTAGTAGTAGTAGTAGTATTTAGTAGTAGTAGTAGTAGTACCGCTGGGGTGCGAGGGTGGTTTAACGCAGGAGGAAACCCGCAACATCCGTAGCGCTGAATGTTGCAGTATACCTGCAAGCATCCGCTGGTACTGACAGGCCAAGGATGCTAACTGCATGCATTACCACGGTACGGCATCCTGTCATGATCGCGTCGGAAAGGTAACATCCGCGAACATTGATGCCGGACTCCGGGACTTTGGCTCCGAAGTCCAACGTTCTACCATTGCACTACCACCCGCCCCCCAATATGGAATAGGTTATAAAATCATCCAAATAATATTGACTTATTGATCGATAATAAAAAGTTTGCTTTGGTTGCAATATAATTAGCCATTTTATGAATTTTATCATTTCTAAACGTTACATGTACATGAAATATATAATTGTATATTTGGGATTGTTGTATTTGGGAACATATTCCGTAACAAAGATGAATCACATTGTCTTCGGGTATTTGCGTGCACCGTTTTGTTCTGGTATTAATTATTAATATTAATATAATGCAACGGGTTGTATACTCCCAGGAAGTTGAGAAGGGAAATTAACATCGATCGGTGTAATAATGTAGCCCTATGAGCATGCCTTCGAGCACATTATGGTTATTAATATGATTGTTATTATGATTATTAATATGATTATTAATATGGTTATTAATATGATTATTATTATGATTATTATGATGATGGTGACTACAACTACTACTACTACTACTACTACTACTACTACTACTACTACTACTACTACTACTACTACTACTACTATTGTTTTAACTCAAACTCTTTAACTTTTTCACAAATCTACTAATAGCTAACAGTTTCTGAATAAATATACGTGTCACGAATATAGGTGACACTAGCAAACTGCGTAAAGTAGTTCAAATCAAATTGTGTCAATTGTTACAGGGGGAGAAACGTCTGGCACCCTTCTTAGGTAGTTTCTAACACTGAATAAATTAAGAAATTAACACTTTATGTGCATTATAAATAAATATGTTTTTGATTTCTGAAGTGAGATTAGAACCGTCACTTGCGGGCATTTTTTGTACAAAGTAACGTTATATGTCCCTCCACTTTAGAGTTCCCTCCCTTGGATGTGTCAAAGTCTTGTCAAATTTGTTTTGGGCGCGGTCTTAGGCATAACGTACTCAAAGAAAACACGTAGCTATGGAAATCGACGTTGATTACAACCAATAGGTATCGGGTTGATGTTACTAACATAAAACAGAAATAAAAATGAAGCTAGAAGTCTTCGACATCGTCTTCTTCGAGAATGACCGTGGTGTGTTCGCTTCCGGTGAATGTATGAGAGGTGAAGTAAGATTGAAACTCTCGCAGCCGATGAAAATGCGGAGTCTGAACATTTCATTTGAGGGAAAAGCCAAGTCCCACTGGGAGGTGAAACACGGCAGAAGTAAGACGGATTACCGTGCTAACGAGGCGTACATCAACCACTGTCTACGACTGTATGGCTCGGACTCGGGGCAGACGACAGAGCACCCTCAGGGATTACACAAGTATCCATTTACCTTGACACTGGCTCCAACATTGCCATCTTCCTTTGAAGGTCGACGCGGGTACGTACGTTACAACTGCAAGGCCACCATCGACCGACCGTGGAAATTCGACGAACATACTAAACGTCTTTTCACGGTCATCAAACATCTCGATCTTAACTTGGTGGCTGCGGCGTGCATTCCCATGTACACGGAGCAGGAGCAGACGGTCGACTCATGCTGCTCCTCGGGGAAAGTCACGGGAAATCTCCTGATCGGAAAAACTGGGTATGTCCCGGGGGAGTCCATCGCCTACACCATTGACGTGGACAATCAGTGCGGCACTAATGTGGAAAAGATCGAGCTGGAACTGCGACAAGTGTCGACGTACACGGGATACTCCGACAGTCTGTTCTCGTCGGGAAATCCCAAGCAGCACGTAAAGGTTGAGGAGTACATGCTCCACACCCAGGCTTGCCACATCAGGAAAAACATGCATGAGCACGTGCAGAAGCAGTCCATCATTCCGGCTCTTCCGCCTTCCGGACTCGACGGATGTGGGATTATTGATATCCAGTACACGGTCATCCTGAAAGTACACATCGGTTGGAGCACCTTGACGATTGAGCGTGGGATCATCATTGGAACGATACCTCTGTATCAACCGATGCCCATGGTAGCTCCCATGCCGATGGGGCTCGAAGGAACTGCGCCACCATTTGCGATGCAGCCCCCGCCGTATTCGGAGCCGCCACCATCATACGAAGAAAGCGTATTCGGGCGCACAAACGTCCAGGACGAGACAGACGATGCACACACCACGGGACCGGATGCAATGTGGGCGCCGTCATATCCGTATTACACGTTGAACCCAGCAAACATTGCGTCACCACCTACTGCAGAGCCGACTGCACCACCGTATGAAACCATTCAACGCATTTGATGTGGTCATTCAACATATGTAAATGTTGATTTTATTTTGATTTGAATTAAATTTAAATTAAATTAAAATCATGCGAGTCTAGCAAATTTTTACTTTACAACTTGGCTAACATAGAGCTAGTGATCTAGATTGCAAATTTTATGATTTTTATGACATAATGACGAGTTTTGTTTGACCTATTCTCTTGAATTCGTCTAATGATCGTTGCCCATGCACATTTATTTTCCTATTTTGGTTATATGAACATTTTATTATTCAATTTATTAATATTAGCAGTAACTCTCTCATCTTTGCTGTTTATAATCATGGCTATGTTCATTGAGGTAATATATTACTTTTTGGTTAATCAGTGTTCGAATTTAAAGGTGGTCCTGGGGTCATTTGAAAATCTACAATGTTAAAAGTATATTTGGGACACCTTACAAATTTGACCACCATTAACATTAGGCCTATGGAGAATGACCACCTTATAATTTTCTTAATTTCTAACACTGATACATATACTGTAATCATGATGTTTTAACCAAATTAGTATATTAACTACCATAACCAGCTGATAATAGTTGTATAATCCACAGGGGGTTAATGTAGCAATATGAGCATTCTTTCGAGCGTGGATATATGTTCACATCGTTATTATGTACTATGAGTGGACATATGGTCAAACTAAAGATACCTGTAGCGACGTAGGCAACAATTCACTCGCTGTTCAACATGACCGGCAAGTTAACTGGTCATGCATGTACATGTTACTATGATCAAATCATAGTCAACAGCACTCTATGATATCTTGTTAATCAACTCAGTATACTAGTATATGATGATGATCATATGTTATATTTTCCACTCCTGTCAATTTACAATGTTGTCATTCTTTAGGGCTTTCCTTTTTTTATGTCATGTTTATATGTGTAACCATGGTAATACAATCATTATGTATTATGCAATCATTCCATTGTAAACTATTCTTTAAAGATGAACAATCTGATTGCTCAAGAAATAGTTTCGTCATGTTAAATTTATCAAGATCAGATTTCATTGCTTGTTTTTCACCACTTGTTGTCATTTTTTTTTAGAAATACATGTATCATTCAAAAAGTTGAAGAAATATTTTTAATTGTTATGAGAAGAAATTGAAATTGTCGATTTACTCTCATGAATTTCTTTTTGGAAAAATATACCAGAGGGCATTATGTTTTTAACCATGTTCACCCTGTTTCTGCTATATTAATTGAGTCCCCAATCGCTATATAAATATGGCATCTCTGGTAGGCTGCAGCAGGTAGAAGGGGAAATTAAGATACATAAGTTAGAAATATCATTCAAAAAGTTGAAGAACATTTTTGAATTGATATGAGAAGAAATTGAAATTGTCATTGTTGATTTCCTATTTTGTCCCATAAGCTTGTTTTCTATACACTGAGTGTATATAATTTAGCATTGGAGATATTTTCAATCATTTTGCTAAAATTAGTGCATGACCAGTTAATGAGCTTTAATCATCGTCATGAGTCATGACATTTGCATAGGACCACATTTTCCTGCACAATCATATTTATCTCCTGGTAGATGAATCTGGTCTTGAATTTAAGAGGATTTTTTTGAGGATTATTTTAAAACCTCTTAGTTTTACCATCATTCATTAACATTATTATATCTGAGCTATACATATTTGTATCTCAATGTTGCTGTTTTTGATATCCATATCCTGTACTGCAATATGTATTGTTAGCTGTCATTATCATAATTCTGCTTAATTATGTTTTTAAGTCGGTAATTTTCGCATGATTTTATGTTTATTGGCATTGCTCATTTTACTGTCTACCATGTCTGCTGGTAATTTACAATGTTAATTTTTCATAGACATTAATTTACTTGTAATTTTCAGACACTAGATCTACAAGTACAGTATAAGTAATTGTATAGCTAGTAGTATGGCATGTGCATACAAAGTATGCTCCAGTAATACTTATTGACAATGATAGTATGCAACATAATCTCTGAGCATCATAATGATATGAAGTTTGATGACACGAATCATTTTATTTTATTTTTTAAATGATATTGTACAAATGTATGTTCTGGTGGAACACTAGCATTACTAGATTTCAGAGATTTAGAATCTTGCCAATGTAAATATGTCAGTTGCATATAATTGGATTACTATGCTAAAGATATTTCCTTAGTGCTGTTAGATTTATTATACGTGACATGCATGCAGCTGTTATTCTCTGATGTGTAACCATAGCAACTGAGCTCGCGAGACTACAGTACTAATGTATAGTCTGTGTTCATTGATTTCTGAGTAGAATCAATTGTTCAAATAATTGCAATTATAAATGGGGTAATATTAACTACCGGTAATCATGAATCTAATGCCATTTCTTTCATCATATTTGCCATCTATTAAGGATGTGACAAAATTATCATTTAATCTAGTACATCTTGTACATTGTGATCAAGTGATACTACCAACGCTTATGTTCACCCTTTCCAAAGTTTCAGTGTTACAATTTCTATATTATATGTGCAGAGTTTTGTTAATATGCAACTATCAACCCGTGAACTTAGAAGATTTCCAATTTTGCCAAATAGGTATTTGCCAAAATATTGTTACTTAGACTAGAGTGTTAGGCGACTTGGAATGTGAACAATATCTAGTTTATCTTGAATAGAGGACAGAGTGCTCCTCGTGTTTGTTGTTGATAGTTAAGAGGTTGATCCTCATATTTGACTTACAGTTCCTATATTTAACAACATTGTAGAAGACCTTTCAGCTGTTTTTGAGCTGTTTATCGGGTTCCTCATTCAAATCCCTGCTGATATTATATAATGTTGTTACAATAGTGTTTACAATTTGTAGTAAGTAAAATTAGTGTTGCTGCCTAATGATAATTAATGTTAAAATATCGTTTTCATGGCCATTACAGGACACTACACTACACTACACCGGTCCCTGTGTCTTGTTGGACATGAAACTACTTGCCCTGTAGGACATGAAACGACTTGCCCTGTAGGACATGAAACGACTTGCCCTGTAGGACATGAAACTACTTGCCCTGTAGGACATGAAATGACTTGCCCTGTAGGACATGAGACTACTTGCCCTGTAGGACATGATACTACTTGCCCTGTAGGACATGAAACGACTTGCCCTGTAGGACATGAAACTACTTGCCCTGTAGGACATGAAACGACTTGCCCTGTAGGACATGAAACAACTTGCCCTGTAGGACATGAAACGACTTGCCCTGTAGGACATGATACTACTTGCCCTTGTCAGACATGAAACTACTTGCCCTGTAGGACATGAAATGACTTGCCCTGTAGGACATGAAACTACTTGCCCTGTAGGACATGATACTACTTGCCCTGTAGGACATGAAACTACTTGCCCTTGTCAGACATGAAACTACTTTCCCTGTAGGACATGAAACTACTTGCCCTGTCGGACATGAAACTACTTGCCCTGTAGGTAAAGGGCTTGTTAAGCTGGACTATTTCACTTGACTGCCTGCAGGTAATACCTGTCCTGGACAATTCTTACTTAATTGTAATTTACTGTTTTTCCTCAGTAGAAATTGGCACTAGTCCCCTAGCCTGGGCTAAAATGATCAATGATAAAGGTATTCCTAAATAATATTCCTCACTTAATGCTTGCTACTTTTTAGAGTAGTTGTATTTATTAATCCAGAATTAAGTCGCACATTTATAAGGAAATATAAACATATATCATTAACACTTTTGTAGCTAAATGGTCTCATTAATAGCAAGTCATGTAATCTATTTTTTTCTTGAATATGAGCTAATCAAAATTAATAATTTCTAATAATGACTTAAACCACCAGTTAAAATATATATAATTCGATTATCTGTAGTATTTTTCAAATATTTCTTGTGGATGTTTAATTATGTCTGTGATTTCACATAATGGGAGGAAAATATGTTATCTCTTAGTAGCTGTGATGAAATACATGTTGTCACTCATTGAGCTTCCATACCCACCCATGTAGGTAGATTTTCACCCCCACTCCCTCCCCAAATATATACCCTCATCTCGCAAATTGCATAGGAAAAATAGCCACATTTATTAGTGTACTTTTCTTGTGTTGTGTTCAAGGAATTGTCTGTCTCCACATTGCTATCTGATTATGTTCACAATCTAAAATAGTGCACAACATGTGAAATATCATAGTGTTATCACTGGTTATATAGTGGTTGTGCACCAGGATACAAAACTCAGGTTTGAGTTTTAATACCTAAATGTTTAGACTATCCATACTTGTAGTCACAGAGGGTGAAAGTAAGTAATTTACATATAAATTATATTGATTGGTAATATATTATATGAAGGGAGCCACTGAAATGGTTTACCTCCAGAAATATAGACTTATTTTACTCTCTCCATGCTGGAGGCAACCACAGATGCACTAACGAGCAGTGCCTGTGCATAATCCAGCAAGGAGAGGGTTAACTGATATTGGTGAGTATTTTGAATAGGAGTTTTTAGGTGAGAACAAGACTACTAAATGTTCAACTCTTAAAAGATGTTTTGATAAAGAAAAACAGAATGCTGTCAATCTTAACACATTTAACAAACTATATTTTGTATTTTAATTTGGTTGTACACCAAATATATGAACACCGATCATTTTTTATTTGTATATTTTTTTTCAAATAAATCGAATGCTAAGAATTTAATTATATTTAGGAGAATTACAGTATTTTTTGTAAAAATACTGGTATACATTACTAGTGTGTTATATATTGCCTGTCGTCGCGTATGGGTGAAATATTCCCGCTGCGACGTAAAGCACTAATTCATCATCGTCATATATTGCCTGTTGCTGGTAACCAGTGGGCCTTGCTTGGTAACATTTCTTTGATTTTTGTATATTATTATTTTTCTAGGTGAAATATTGGCTTAGCCTCTGAGCACAGGTTAGTTTTCTAGTCATTTTTTAACATTGTCATAAATTTCCTTTGGGAAAATAATGTGATGGATGTACTGACAGTTATTGACATTATGACTGTTATGGACATAGGAATATGAAACTGTGTTTTCCCAGTGTCTGTGGAGACGCAAAGTGTCGGCAATGACATGTTCAAAATGTAGATTTCTCTACTTACTCAGTAATATTGCGCAATATTAGATGTGATTTGTAAACAGCTTATACTTTGTAGATCTGCAATACTTCATGTTGTTAGTGATCTCCTTTTTTTTAACAGCTACCATTTCAGAAGTGTATACATGTATAATACTCCCAATTTCCGAATAATTGACCCTTTAACAAGGTTTAATGTTAGGCATCATTGTGGATTCATCCTTGAACCATAGTGGTACTCAGTTCCATTAACGCTCTCCCAGCTTGATTAGGCAAAAGCACTGCTCATTAGGGCATCTCCGGTTGCCTTCAGCAGGGAGAGGGTTAAGGACTCATGTGTGGTAGAACAGTTGGACTTCGGAGCCAAAGGTTCAAATCCCGCCCTGGGGGGTCCGGCATCAATGTTCGCGAAAGTTCCCTTTTTGATGTGATATTGATAGGATGCGATGTCTGTAGAGTGGCAATGCAGTTATCATCCTTGGTCTTGTCAGTACCAGCCG
>JAUTBT010002513.1:0-10070 GCA_032361225.1 Lepetodrilus schrolli | reverse complement strand
CCCGCAACATCCGTAGCGCTGAATGTTGCAGTAAACCTGCGAGCATCGGCTGGTACTGACAAGACCAAGAATGATAATTGCATTGCCACTCTACAGACATTGCATCCTATCAATATAGTGTCAGAAAGGTAACTTTTGCGAACATCGATGCCGGGCCCCCCGGGGCGGAATTTGAACCTGGAACCTTTGGCTCCGAAGTCCAACTGTTCTACTACTGCGCTACCACCCACCCTTATATTTAGAAGAAAGCACTGTTGTAATCAGTGTTACAGCATCATTTATATATCCATTAAAAATAAAAAGATGATCAAATATGATCAGAATATGTAGGGTTACCATGGGGAATCTGTATGTGGCAATCACCTGCTGCTGTTGTTCTTCGGGCAAAGTTGCCAGGAATTTCTGGAAGGCAAGCTCGTATGCCTGCTTCTCCTGTTCAGGGGAAAACAAATGTTTTAATCTCATTGAAGCTTCAACCAAATATGCTACCTTTGTATGTTCAAGCAAAACCACAAATATATGTTCGCAACCATGGCTAAATAACATAATTTACAGTGAATACCAGTAATTTGATTGACTGATTTGACCCAAACAATTTTGTTCATACTTAAAATATTTTCTTTAGGATATTCCCATAAAAGAATAACTGATAGAATTTTGCCAAACCAACATATTTATTAAATATAGTGCAATCTAAACACCAAATTGTGGAGTGTGTTTTTTATAGTAGGATTAACTGAAATTTTCTTTGCAACATTCATCGATGTATGAACATAAAAAATTGCCATGTAAACTTTTGTAATTACCAATCTGGCCTGGTCGCGGTACTTAATCTTCTCCTCTACCGTCAACTGATGCCATGCCTCTATGGGATTAGGGGGTTCTTCCCCCGTCTCATTGCACTTGGCCAGAAGGACCCGCTTCAGAACCTGCTGTCCGTTCCTAGAACATGGCGGTAAAATGTTTGCGATGTTTCTATTTACGGCTCCTTTCTACCCATAGCCACATGACCATAACAAGACACACAGACATAGCCAGATGGCCATAACAAGACACACAGACATAGCCACCCCACCCGGCACTACTCTCAACACACATCCTCGAAAGGGTAAAGCAGAGTGTGAATGTATGGGCCTGCTTCCAGATAAATTGATAAAAAGGTAAATTGTCGCTGTTTTCTGACAACATTCTGGAGATACTCAAACATGCGAGTTGCAAGAAACCTCAAATATATACAAGTCATAGCACGCAAGAAAGGGTCCCAACGAACACCCACTCCACCCCCTACCCCCACGACATTTTGGAAGTTAAATCAATAATTTCAATATTTCCCTATCCCCCAGACTCGATAAGTCTGAATATCTAAAATATTGTTATAGAAAGCTGTTGATCAACCAAGTGCATAACACATTCTTTGGACGCTGACTGTATATCTGCACCATGTGATATTCTACATTGTGTGAAAAGTAAATGTAAATCCAGCCGTCTCTTACAACGCAGGTTTTTCTGGCATGCCATCGGCAACGTCCTTTAAGTACTGCTCATGCTTCGTCAGGAATGTCGCTCTGGGGATGAAATCTGGGTGGACTCTTTGATGGTCAGCAATTTCAACCTGGAGACACAAACATAGAAGGAACATGGATATAAAAACATAGAAGGAACATGGATATAAAAACAGGACAGAAACACAACTGTAAAATCTACTAGCCCAAATAATTATTCAAATTTGAAAGTTTTAGGAAAAACTGCATTTTTATGTAATGTACAATAAGGTTAAAGAAAAACTATAATTTATAAAAAATAAAAAATTTAATTTGGATCAGATCAGATAAATACAACATCGCCAACCTTGTACTGTTCATAGGCTTCCAACGAGCGTCTAATCCACTTCAGCCGCCTCTTATCACTTAACTTCTTCCACTTGCCAACAGCCTTGGCATTAGCCTCTTTATGTGTCAGCTGTGATCAAACATGACATTGAATAACGAACTGTTGTATAGCACAGAAAATGGACCAACCACCCATCATTTGTCAAGCGCAACCTAAACATTGGAGAACGTCAACTGCTATTCACGTTGGGTACACCAAAGGGTTGAATTAAGGTTCCCATCCCATTCCAGGTAGCAATGAAGTGCTACGAGAATTGTAACTCATTATACAGTGCACTCTGGCAATACCGGCATCTTTGTACTCACGGCAATCTGCATATATCGAATTAATTTCAAAGTCCTGACCAGCTACGACAATGCATTTTACATTAGTTAACGTTTGAATAAACCGGCACTCTTGCAAAACCGGCATATTATCTTGGTCCCAACGAGTGCCGGTATTGCCAGAGTGCACTGTATATGTATATGGAGTCACGACTCCGTAGTGCTATGATCATTCATTGGAACGTGACATTAGGCCTGTATTTCACAAAGTGGTCATACTGTAGTCCTGGCCTAAATCAGGGTGTATGCCATTCTTTTACTATCGCAGGAAATGACGTAAACCTCAACTTAGGCCCTGACTACCAGTACGACCCTTTCCTGAAATGCAGGGGCCTGTCCACAGAACAATTGTAACGCTACAAGAGTCGTAACTCCTGTACATCAACATGGAGTTGCTAAGGAGTTACGACTTTCGTAGAGCTACGATTGTTTTGTGGAACGGGGTCTGATCTGTACAAATATGTTCAAGAATGGTAAAAAAAGCAAGATGGACAAACATACATCAGGGTTCTTTTCCATAATCTTGGGAATTCGGGCTGCCGCAAAAAGGGCGAACGGTGTTTGGCATTTAGGCGCCTTTCCATCATACACAGAATTTGCTTCACTGAAACAAACCAATGCATCAACATGTTCAAGAAATTTTGTATTTTTCATAATATAACATAGTAAATATAAAGCTTTTGCTAAATAGTTCTTTTAAAATGTCCAATTAATTCCATTTTGGATAGGATCATGCACAGAAATCAAACAAGAATGGACAATAACATGATCAGTGGACGTACATTTTGTAACTAAATTAAAAGAAGGTTTTGTGAAAGTGTACTCACTTGTATATGGCCAATTGTTCTTTGTATTCTTCCATTGCTCTCTTGCTTTTGTCGATATACTTTTGCTGTGAAAAAAAAAGTTTAAAATATTGCAACACGTCGATAACAAATATATATTTAGTCAAGCTGGATAAGGAAACAAAATGTTCAACCCTGGTTTTACAATCACTTCAATATAGTACAGGGCATTACTGGCTTCCTTCAGCATCCAGTAGGTTAAGACATACCTACCCCACCCTCCTTTCAGACCTTGGCTTGTTTGGAATTGAGGTTTAAAGTTGCTTTCAAGATTCTTTCACTTATATCACGACTCAACCTTTCAATACTAAAATACTAATATAGTAAAAGCCTGCATGTAAGAACCTGTTTTTTTTCAAGTTGGCCTCATTTTTTTTGATTTTTTTTTTTGATTGGGGTTTTAAGTTGCTTTCAAGATTCTTTCACTTATATCACAACTTGTCAGTTTAGGGCAGGATGAAACCCGCAAGATCCGTAGCACTGAATGGGATCTCATTCACTTTTATTGCCTGATAGAACTTGTTTTATTTATTTTCATCAGATTCAAATTTCTAAATAAATTTTTAAATAAGAACCTGTTTCAAATTTTAGGCTAAAATAGGTACTAATGGGGGCAATCTTAGCCTAACAGGTTCTTAAAAACCAGGGCCCATATTCTTGTAAGTCCTAAGAAGTTCGTAAGTATTACGAATTTGCCTAAATGGTTTTCTGCTTATGTAAATTTTACATAGATCTTTTCCGACTAAAAAGTTCTTAAGTTACGGAGTTTCGAGAACACCGGCCCTGGTTCTTAACATTCAGGTTTTTACTGTATTACTAGCTAGGAATCACAGAAGCCAATTACTTGACAATTCAACCTCCACTTTAAACATTAATATCCTAGTGATGTTGATTCCATCAATACTAGTGCCACTATTCATCCTCGTTTAACAGATATGTAGGAGGAAAGAGACGAGGATACTGTACTGTTAACATGAAACAAGCCTGTAAACTACCTCCCAGTATTACCTTCTTCCTGTCAGAGAGCTTCTTGTAATCATCAATTACAATTTGTTGCATCTCTGTAAATGTAATTTCTGGATAATTTTTACGTAGCTTCCGACGCCTATCCATGGCAAACATGAAAAAGGCAGACAGCGGCTTCTTTGGCTCGCTTTGCTGAAACAAGAGTAGCGCAAACTCAGTGAAATGTATTATACACTCTATTGCTTGTTGAATGCCAATAAGCTATTGGAGCTTGCAGATCTGCTAACCAAAGACCAACACTATACTTCATGTGGAGATGAGTGTCAAAAATTACCACGAAATCAAAAAGAATTATAATTGTTTATATATGCAAAATAAATCATAAACAGAATTAAAATAAAGAAATGATGGTAAGGAAGTAACTCACAGAATGGCCTTGTAACTGTCGTGGCGTCCTCTGATACATTGTCCTCATATTCTGTATCAAATCTGCCACTGTCTGGAACTGTCGAACCTAATACATGAAGATTGAACATCACAATTAGGATACATATAGATTGAACATCACAATTAAGATACATATTTTTAACCCGTTTCTTTCCAAGCCATTAGAATAAGTTGTCCTACTAGCAGCATCCAATTCAAATTCTACCAAAAAATGTTGTGTTGGGCCAGGTATTACTATTTGGTGGTGGTTGACATTGTGCGACATTAGCCATGGACCGATAGCCGATGTCTTTACAAAATTTGCCCAGCCTAAACCAAAGCTATCTAGCACCTATTGTCTATGTTAAAATAGTAGCTCCTTATTTCCGTGATTATGCTCATTTTTACATGAAACTTGGAGATACAGGTGACCGAGACTTCAGGTCAAATCGTGGTATTATCATCCAAAACCCAATTACTCAGCAGGCTCAACTTGGAACTATCTAATAAAATAAAATGAAATCTGAATATAAAAACAAAGTACACTAATGTACAATGCAAGGTCGAGGGACAAAATCGAATTATGATGGGTAGTCTCAATCATTAGACCTAAAGTCTTTGCTGCCTGTATCGTATGGGCCTTACTTAGAGATGTCTTTCTAATAGGGTTAATACCACAGACTCTAGCCATAATGAACACACCCACTCTTTTAATGAGAATGTTGAACGCGGTCGAGCAGTCGGTACTGGAGTACTGTCCAAACTTGACCAGGTTCCAGTCCAGTCTCTCCACACGTCGGTAGTACACCAGCCGGTCAGACTTGGGCAGATTCTGCTCCACCTGCTCAAACAGCTGGACAATGTCCCCTGGAGGCCAGTCGGCCGGATCTGGATATGAATAATAATAATAATAATAATAATAATAATAATAATAACAATTAGATGAATTATGAGTGATTATGGAGTTTAAAGTCGGAATCTTTCACCCATTTGCGACAATAATAAGAATGACAATAATAATAATAATAACAACAACAATAACAATCATGATAATAATAATGATAAATAATAAGAATAATTATAAGGATATTAATAATAAATAACAGCAATTTAAAAAAATCAGACAATAATAAGAGGAATGAGAAAATTAAATACCAATAATAAAAATAATAATAAATAACACCAACTAATAATACAAATCAGATAATAATACTAGTAATAATAACAGTACAAATGTATGTTGTTAGTTGCATTTTATTATATACTAAACCGCAAAAAAAATGCAAGTATTATAATAAAAAAGTTAGTTATTGCACTTGTAATATATTTGATTTATTTTGAGGAAAATTGTCCCTTCTAACAGTTTTCATTTCGTTTCTTCCGCACTAACAGTTGAAGCATGTCTGAAGGTGGTCAAAGTGTGAATAATGTTGTCAATGCATTTAATGTTAACATTATTCACACTGACACCCAGTAAGCGTCCAATTGCTTGTTCCCGCTGATGTGAAAATACTTGCGTTTTTTTTTGCTGTTCGGTATATAAATGATGCCATTACAAAATGGGCATCCCCAAATCCAAAGATCAGCCCTGAATAATTGTACATTATTTCTATTCCCGTCATGATACCTGGTGCGAGATAATTAGTATACTGTAAACCCAACCATGGTAACATGCCACCATATTAGATGTAGATATTATATATTACTGACACACTGCAATGTTGAAATGTTGCCATGATATGCTTCTAACTGTATGCTCCCCAGAGAGTTGAGAAGGAAAGTGACTGCACAGTAATACACCCTGATATAATAATCTAGCAATATAGGCACGATATCGAGTGGAACCGTGGTCCATTATAATAACATAAATGTACACATTTACATTATTACTATTATCATGATTATTACTACACATTATTAATTATTACTATTATTACGATTACTATTACTATTGTTACTAATGTTGCATATGGGTGAAATATTCCTGCAGTGATGTAAAACATTAAATCAATCAATAATGTTACAAATTTTGTTAATGTTATTATGTGATAAATACTACAAATAATAGTATTGGTACTATTTTAATTATTATTATCCGATTACCGGTATTACTATTACCATTATTTTATTACTGTTTCACAAGTAATCATGATAAACTGGAGATAATCAAATAAATTATACAATAATGCTGACTCATCAAAATAGGAGAAAATGGAACATTGGAATGTGGATTCACAAATGTCAATGTCATTGTAAGTGTTTAGATTGAAATGGCACATATCTAGACTACCACGTGAAGACTAACCAGCATATCAACTGAAGTATTTGTGCCATCACACCAAACCAGAGATCAACATATAGGACGTCTAACATATCAACTAAAGTAATTATGTGCCAAAGAAAACCAAAGGTCAAAATATAGGACATGTTTATTATAGTTAAAACATGTCTCTAAGAAACAAGGCATCATAGTTTGTGTAGATAACACACACACTTGATATGTTTATAGTGATCACATGATCAATGGTGGGAGTGGGGGATCAGTAAAAGTCTATTGATCTATTTAAGGCTTGACAACAATACCATGAATTGATAAAAACCATTGTATCACTATATGGTGAATACACTTGTATTATCATGATTATTAACTTACTCTTTACTCTTTAATGTAGAGCCCTGTTACAAAACTCTTTTTTTTAGTACAAACTTATGCTCAACTCCAGGTTTTGCTCACAAATCCTCTTATCAAATGTGAGCGTGAGCAGGAAATTGTACTAAACAAGTTTCGTCATCTTGGGGCAAGGCATATCATGTTGCCTCCAATAAGCAGATGAGCGAGTGAGTGATGTAGTATAACGTCGGTGTGGGAATCTTGCATCAATTCGCAACGATTAAAGATTTAATTATTTTCCTATATGTGCTTTAAAAATGAAGAAGCTTGAAAAACATGCAAAAAAAATGTAGTTAAAATTATGCACATGATGCAATAGCGAGATGAATAGTTAAATTATGTATATGATTTAATAGCTTGATGCAGTTGATAAATAATTTAAAACCTTCCATACAGACCAATTGCCTTTAAAAAATGATAAAATTTGATGACCATGGACCTGAGTAAATAAATGCTTTAGGTTTGGCAATGAATAAAACCTCCGGCGCTGATCTGAAAAGTCAAGCCAAGCAAAATATGCTTGACCCTGATGTCCTCATCCAGTAAGGAAAAGAGTAAAGTATATAGTGCGAGAGATTATTCAACAGTATGTCACCCGGCACACAAGTCATGACATAGTGTAAATCAAGTGTCACTTCCTGCCAACAACTCTACCATGAAATACAAAGATGCGACAGTTTTCCCCAGCTTCCAAAATATTAATAATGTTACAACCTTTGTAATTTGCATAAGTGACTGGTATTTAACTATCATGATTCCTTATATACGCATGACAGCATGCAAGTCTATTGGTAGTCATTTCTCAGCAGAGTTGGGCTGGCTCATGCTTTCTATGGCAATATCCATGTCAAGCTATCGTGAGCTGTCAATCATCCAATTTACAATCAGTGATCTACCCGTCAATCAATCAGAATACAGGTACTGTTAAAGTTAGGCATTACTTGATTATATATAAATTAGCCATGTAGAATGTGTCTGACAAGCATTATCGGAGAAAATCAAGCACAATGTTGGAGACAACTTATATATATATATATATATCATATCTATAGGTATAAATGTTATTGTAAAACCATGTGTGTGGAAGAAAAGGCCAACAGGAATGTTCTGGGTCGATGCTATCGTCTGTTTGCATGCTTTCCACATGGCAAAGTTGAAATACAAGGCGGCATGGTTTTGTGACAGGTCAATCTGTCACATACCTGATTTTTCCTCTGTCTCAGGATCTTCTATCTTCTTGACTCTTTTCAATTCTGGACCGCCATCATCTGAAATTTAATGTACAATGTTTTCACTGTTCTTTAACTGATACTAATTAAACAATGCAACATTTTGATGGATTCTGGAGGTAAATCCTTGAATGGTTGAACTGGTTTAATGAATGAGATCTTAGATATTCACGATGGCCTCCGGACTATTTACGAATTTGTAAACCAGTCCTAAACGTCATCACCTCGTAACAAGTGTTTCACGAAGACGGTACAAGTCTCATCCCCGCCTAAATCGACATCTAACTTATGAGGTAATAAACTGGGTTATAATGTTAGGATTAACTAAATTTAGGATGTCATTGTGAAACAAGGGCCAGATGACTACAACTTATAAATGTTAACATCTAAATCATTTGTGTATTCAGAAGTGTCTTTTTTACTAATTTGAAGATTTTTTTGAAATTGTTTGGCAATATTCTGAAACACAAATAACCACAAAATAGTTCAAATAATGTTAATTTCCCTTAAATAGAAATATTAACATAAATACGAGATGCAATCTGTAAAATGACGAAAATGGCAAAATTAACACTAAAATATCTTGAAAATGAAATTTTGTCTATTAAAACATTTACAATTATCATTTTAATGAGACATTTAATGATGAATATGAAATTTTGTTTGTAAAATTGACAAAATCAATAAAAGAAATGTCCCAAGCGGGATCCCATATATTTTGAAATCAACAAGAGATATTCCATTGACATCACATGATTTATGATGCTAAACATACCTGTGAGCAGACGAAGTGACTGTCACATTTTTTAGACCTTGCAATTATTTATTTGCAAATTTTTTACATCATGATCATGTTTCTAATGTTTCACTTTGTTCGATTGCATATTTAAGTTTGCTGATGATATTTATACCAGTTCTGTGCGACATAATATGCGAAGTCTCAGACATCAAATATATCCAACAAGTGGCACGATCCTTTGAGTTTTGGAAGCAGAAGCAGCGTTTTAGTAGGTAGAACGAAAGCTGGGCTACCCCGATATGGGAACACTAAATGCTATTAGACCAGGAAACACAAATTCTTATCATCTCAGCAACAATTGTTCCATCTTGGAAAGCATTTAAAACGACAAGGACAAAATCGTGGCCATATAATATTTAGTAGTTATAGCTGCATCATTGGTTGTAGGAAACATGCAAGATCGAAACCTCGTTTGAACGAAAACTGGGCCACCCCAATATCGGGACACTAAACGCTATTAGACCAGAAAACACGAATTCTTATCATCTCAGCAACAATTGGTAAGATAGAAACCTCGTTTATCATCAACTTTTAAATGTATAGTTATATCACGAATACTGGGCATGTAACTAGAAATTGAAAATGTATATACTTTCATCGTCAGATTCAGTCGTTTCCGCGTGTCTCTTCTTTCGGACACTTGGTAAATTAGTGTCAGACATGGCTATTTACATGCACAAAACACTGAAACTGTAAATGTTCCAGATTATATGTTTATATTTATAGTTCCAGCACGTGTTCTTTTCATATACACAACGCTAAATTTCAATGGCGCCGCCTCTTGACCAATCAAATCAACGTAGTCTCACGTTTATCCATACATGACCAACTGTTGCACCGAGTTAAACATGTTATTTTTCATTTGGACCTTGAAGTGACAATTTCATATTTTTATTTTTATGTTTCCTTATTATTATTATA
>JAUTBT010002512.1:0-10070 GCA_032361225.1 Lepetodrilus schrolli | reverse complement strand
GTTTACAATTTACTGACCTGCATGTATTCCTACGCGTAACTTTATAAAATGCTGATTCACACGTTGATGTTTTCTTCCTATAGAGAATTATTTAAACATGTATGTATGTATGTGTATGTATATAAATATATTTTTCACATGCTTTTCTACTGACAGAATTCCTTCTTAATACTGTGCATCCTTATATGGAATTAATTCATTTCTCTGATTAGTATTATTTAATTGTCTGTATCGGGCACCTGTCAATTGTTAACATTAATAATTTAATGTTTTCTCTTTCACAACATGTTTCTTTTGAAAGGTTGAAGTTTCTTTATTTATTTGTAATAATAGATTAATGATCTTGGAAGAAAAAATCCAAACATTTTCCCAACAAAGACAATAAATGCCACTACTAGTAGTAAACACATTAAACCAGATTCCACGATATATAACAATTAATGGGAGGTGTTTTTATTACGGAATAAAAAATATGTGCAGATCTTCGAATGCCTGATAAGTATTTTGACTCGTGGTTATTGAAAACATGGTTGTATTTGCACATATGTATAATGGCATGTCGTAATTTTCTCCTTGCTATTGATTATCGTGGTTGTATATTTTGTAAAAGAAGAGTGGCAGATGTTGCAGACAAAAGTATGTGATTAACTCAACTGGCAATAAAGTGACAATTTATTCCTAACTGATACTGAGAGCTTCCTCAACTTTGCTCAGGAGGAAACAGACTATCCTCATTGCTAGGGCATTGTGACCTACTGTACATAATTTATCTTGATGATATTGTTTTCCTGTGTTTGGTTGTTCATGAGTTACCATGGTTACCATATGTCCCTGTCAAGTCTAGTGCTTGAACATTTCAGATTTGTAATGTTATTTGGAATATGTTCAGAATAATAATAAATTCATATTTATCATGTTTATACTGATGCTATTTATAAATTTAATATTATTTTAGATAAGTTCAGAATATATATTTTTGTTTGTTTTGGGTTTTATAGCTGATTTCAATATTTTTGTACTTATATAAACGGCTTGTTAGTTTAGGGCAGGAGGAAACCTGCAAATTTCCGTACCGCTGAATGTTGCAGTAAACCTGCGACCACTGGCTGGTACAGACATCGCATCCTATCAACATCGTGTCAGAAAGGTAACTTTCGTAAACATTGATGCCCAGTCCTTTGGCTCCGAAGTTCAACATTCTACCACTGCGCTACCACCTCAGAATAATAAATACATTAGTATTATTGATTCTATTTACACACTTAATATAATTTTAAATAGTTCAGAATAATAACTGATGATTATAATGCGGATTATTTATGTTCATCAGTTAAGAATTTATTATTAATATTGCTGAAATAATTGGGATTTCATTACATTGGTAAAGGGAAAAAGACTTCCAAGATATATTAGTTATACCCAGCACTGAGAAAATTGTAAGTGAATCAGTTCACTGTTCTATCAGATACAGTATCTGGTTTCATCCACTGGAAAGAAAGTCGATACTGTTTGTCTATTTCTGTATTAATACATTGCATCTGGTCCTGTATTTACATAAATTTAATCTAACAATGCCATATGTTAAACATATTTACCAGTAGTCTCAGCTGGTTTGCTTATTTAGTTATCAAACATTTTTCGATCTGCGATACTAGAAATTGGAATTGTCTACACAACCAGCTACTTATTTCTCATGTCCCATAAGTTATCAATTTTACGATAGTTTCATATTTCATTGAATTCTTCGATGGAACCAATATTATATACTGTAAAACATAAAATGTTAGTGTCATTAAACGTTTGCGACTGGTGGATTATCGAGCTATTAGCGTAATAAAATGTTGGTTTTTTAAAGTATGTACATTTGATCTGTCTACACACATATATTTGGTAACCAGCTACATTTTCCACATATCCCACTGCTTTTCAATATTTTCATATTTTATTATTGTTTGATATGTATTTGCTACCAGTAGTCATGAAAAGTTATTTTGACTGTGTTCAATGATTAGAGTTATCGCCCTTAATCTATTAGACTATAGAAAATTGAGATATTACATACATTACCAACTGATTATTCAGGTTTTACTGGAAATGTAAACTAAAAGTGGTGAAAGATATTTGGAGGTACAAAAGCGATTAAATGTATGCTAAATGCAGGTGCTTTGCATTTTAAACTCCAATTCGGTCCAAATCGACAACTTAATCTGTGATTGTATGCTTTTTAAATGTGACCATATAATGGTATATGCTGTATTCATAATTACCAGCAAATTACCTTGTGAACGGGTACTATGTAATGCCACAACAGTAGAGTGTTGGAAAGACTTTTGGACATGAAAAGAAATCGATGGGGGAAAAAAATGATGTGAAGCTTTTGGGAGTTAAAAAACAAAATCAATCTGTAGACAAAGGTGAACTTTGGATTTATAGCTCAAATGTTGGGAAAGAATCATATATATCTTTGATTGTATGCCTTTAAGTAGTTTATAAATATTCTAAGGAATATATAATATAAACATTTTAATAAATATTTATGAGATGACCGTGAAGAAAATCTATTCCCAAGTTGAATTCGCTGTCACAACAGTCCATCATCATTACTCATATAATAAGGTCAATACTGTGTACACGCTGATTATATACTAGTACATGTATATGAGTGTGTTATAGCATGAAAACTGGAAAATAAAATTCAGAATATAATCTGCTGAATGCGATATTTGTGTGGTCATGTGATTTGTGAGTGAGTGGATGACTTGGGTCTTGACCCTCCTGCTGCTGGGTTAGGCACAGACATTGATCTTTAGAGCATCTCTGGAGATGGAGAAGGTTAATGTAGTTCATATCATTTGTTATCTAAGCAAAGTAACATGTTCCTGCTTTAACTTTGAGGAAGCTTTCAACAATGTGACAATGGTAGTGACCATCACAGAGATATCATGAGATGTAGGTGACAGTATATGGAATGTGACATTACTTATTGATGGACTGTTCAATTAAAGGGAATTAGATTCAAATAAAGGGAATTAGCTTTGACATAATGTCTTAATAATTGCCCTGACAAATTGCTGTCGGGACTTGTCATGACTTGGTAGTCCTCCCAGAGGTATGGAAGGACATGATGGTCATTCTGGCCGTTCCAGGTGGTCAGTCTCCATGGATACTAATAGTATTATGGTGGGTGGTAGTGCAGTGGTAGGTCAATGACCTTCGGAACTAAACCACCCTGGAGACCCTACGTCTGTGTTTGCAGAAGTTTCCTTTTCTTCATGGTACTAGTCATTATATGATATATTGTCTATACTGTCAGTGTGGCTTTAAACCCCAAATCAACCAACCAACCAAGTTTTTTATACGCATCTTGGTTTGTCAGTACCAATAGGTGCTCTGAGATTTACTGCAATACTAAGTGCTATGTATTTCAGATTTATCATTGCCGCGATAAGCATTGATATGTAATTTACATCCGATGATGTGATGATGAACAACCCTGTTTTATTGAAGCCATTGGTATTGTTTACTAGTATATTTACCAACAGCATCCTCTCTGGAAGGGGGAACTTCCTCACCAGTTTCCTTAATAACGCACTGATCACGTAACTACGGGCATAACGTTGTAACTACGGGCAGGCATAACGTTGTAACTACGGGCGGGCATAACGTTGTAACTATAACGTTGTAACTACGGGCGGGCATAACGTTGTAACTACGGGCGATACTGTACTTCACATCCATTAACATCCGGGTGTTTTGTTTCCTCACAACTACTTTACATGAAACAACCAACCTTTAAGTGGATTTGATCTATGTCATTTATCTGTCAATTAGATTACATGACCACCTCGTTGACGTCGGCTATTTTAGTTCTGAGATATGATCCGTATGGTGATGTTATTAGTCTACTGAATGAAGGAATTATCGACGTTGCAAAGCCGATTTGACGTACAGATTTTCCTGTTATTGGAAACGTCTGTTTACTTGATTTAATTATCCTGGTAAGAATTGTGGGTATTTATCAGTTGGATACTTAGAGAATAACCCACTCAATATGAGTGATTACAGAACATATGTCCCGAGTGAAATTAATGTTCACAGTACCAAGCTTAAGCGAGGAACTTTTAACATTAATTTCGCAAGGGACATATTTTCCATAACTACTCATATTGAGTGGGTTATTCTAATTATTCAAAATAATCATTTTAATGTAATAAACCATTGAAACCTGCTGACAAACAGCTTTATTGAGAGAGCGAACTAGCAGTCGAAAACATGTACATTACACCTAAGCATGAGAAACATAAAAAGACGTAGTCAACACTGTTGATTATGGAATCGTTATTACACAGTAGATATCCACCACGTATATTGAATAACGTAGCTTCCGATCTACCTTGTATATATTTTGTATTATATATTGTTAGTCTGGCATTGAGCATGCCTTAGGGTGTTGGTTTTGGTACACTATAAGTAGCCATTATTATTGTTTTTATTATTAATAACCCCAAATATTGATTGATTGATTGAATTAGTGCAAGAATATTTCACCCATACACAGCAACAATTACTCCAATAACATCCAAGCACATTGTTATCACTATATTATTGGAATTGACAGTGACAATCTGATACAAATTTATTGTATTGCACGAGTACGTTTTCAATTGGATTGTGGAACCTAGGGACTGATGATTTAATGAAAATCTAAATTTTTCACTTGCCTATGGGAAAGGGGATTTTCCCTATATTTTATTTATTGGGACAGTATTTCAGCATTGATCACTAGTAGTTCATCATGTAAGATGAACACTATTAGTTCATCATGTGAGATGAACACTATTAGTTCATCATGTGAGATGAACACTATTAGTTCATCATGTGAGATGAACACTTCATCCTTCATGACAGAAGTTATAGGACAGGTGCATTATTTATATGGGACACATTCAATCCATGCGATTTTTAAATTTCAAATTAGTCGTGATCCATTATTTCATGCCATATTAGTATTTCTTATGATGTATGCTTTGAGAATGATATTTTGATTGATGATTTCACGTAAATGAGTTTTCATGAAATGTGATAATGTGCTCAGTAAGGGAATGTTACTGATAATATAAATGCATTGTACATCATGAGTGAATTATTATTTAACCCTCTCCCTGCTGGATTTGGTAAAGGTACAGCTCTTTAGGGCATTTCCTGTTGCCTTCAGTATGGAGAGGGTTAATGACACTTGCTGTACTACTTCAACCACACATAGTGTCATGTTGAGATGTATGTATCCAAATCACATAAATATATGATTTATGAATCATATGGCAGCATTTATTGGAAAAGCAGTGTAGAAAAGGGTTAAGCACAGTCCTGACTGCTTGCAATGATCAGCTGAAAGCTGTGTATTGTACTGTACCAGTAATGTTAGGACATATGGTGGTTGAAAAAATACCTTAATAATACAACGGTTAAATTTGCTATTTCCAGAAATTGAAAACATTTTAACCCCATTCAAATTATAGGAATACTTTTATACTTGCCTTTTTTATTATGTTTTTCTCAATTCTGACAGACTCAAAGCTGTTGGATTTATCCAATTTCAGTACAAGCTTCAGAATGCAGGATCATGTCTTGTGTACACATACTTTAACTGATTACATTAAGGACAAAATGTACTGGTTTTCTCAACAAAGGTTATATCAAATTAAACCAAACTGCATCTATGAAATTTGAAAAGGCAAGTCTCAACAAAGATCAATACAAGAAGGAGATGTGTAAACTGATATGGCAAACTAGATACGGTCACTTGTGATGACACCTGAACTTTCCTAAAATATACTGTAAGATTGTAAAGAGCAATTATCACTCTGACATCCGATCCTAATAAGTGTGGACATTTTACTTCGTAAAGCCTCTGTTGCACTTACAAGTATTTATGTTTAGTCCTACATAGGACATTAGTGTCCTGAGCTTGGGGAAACACAGCCTAGTTTTCACTTGTAGTAGAGGCCCGGTCGTACATGGATTGTGGATGCCTGGTAGTAGTATGTCAGCTGGCGACAAGATATGTATGTGCAAGATAACGCACTGCGCGTGAGCCGATGTCCGGATGCAAGGAGGAAACTGACGGATGCAAAGAGGACAGAGACGGATGCAAGGAGGAGACTGAAAGTGCACAGAAAAGTGTGGAGTGTTGCCACCAGTGATCGCGGTGCTGACAGCACATGATGATAACAGGATGTCCTCACTGGTAGACTTACATAGTAATCTTGTAATCAGAGAACTATCTACAGACAGGACGTAATCACCAGGTTTCTCTTTCCCGACTTCGACACCCGACGACAGCTGATTGTATATTTATTGACGGCTGTGATGGCTGAAGAAAGTACCATGGGGTCCAATTTACGTTTGCATGTTTTGAAGAAGACCACGACTTTTCGGCAATGCAGGAGCTACTCTGAGGGGTCCTTGAAGAATCTGCAGGAGGTCGAGAAAGTAGGTCATTCCATTAGGTCCTTTTATTAGGTCCTTCAATTACTGTAAATACTTATATTTAGTGGACGCAAATTCCGCACAAACAATAAAATTGGTGTATATGCGGTACTGATATTGTGTGCATTTTTTTAAATACTAGTACTAGTAACATGCTCATCGGCGACTACAAATGTAAACAATTGCAAAGGCCAATTAACATAGGATTAAGCCAGGTAATTAGGGATGAATAGAGCAGGACATGTCCTCAGATACCATGAGTAGGCTTCCTATTGTCACGGTAAACATGATTAGGTGAGAAGAAATTACTGGGATTCATTGACGAGAAATATGTTCTCAAGCATGATGCTATGATACATAAACAGTGAAATAGGACGTTATTAGATTGCCTAATTTACTGTGCGTATATAATGCACCATTATTATATCGAGGTATATTCATTTCATCACTATTTTAATGTTGAGTAGCTTCATTAAATGATTCAATCGTATGATCTGTATTGTTCGTGCTCATGGCTTCAATATTCGCGCAGACTTTTAATTCCATGCAAAATTGGCTTTGCGTGTATAGCGCGTAATATAAGTCTGCGTGTAATATAAGTGTTTTACAGTAAATCTTTTAATTAGGGTCTTCAGTGAGGTCCTTTCCAATTAGGTCCTTAAAAGCTAGTTAAACCCACACATTTTCAACTTGGATGGTTTATTCTTATTATCTTGTTCGGTTTAAAGTTTAATGAAACAGTATTGTTTATCATCAAAACAAATATTAACAATGCACATGTCTATGCATCTATACAGTTGCACCATCGGAGATGAGGGTTACAGAGATGCAATACATACCAAGCATCTACACACGTATGGGTGAAAGATTCTCGCTGTGAAGTAAAACAATAATTCGCTCACTCCATACAATCACTCCAAATATACTCGTCACATATGTGTGAAAGAGTCCTGCTTGGACGTAAAACAATATAACTCACTCACTCCAAATAAACTCACTGTCCCCAAATATTTGGTGTTTTTATTCTCACGTTATGGTCAAATGGATGTCAATCATGTTGATTTATATCCCGATGAAAGTGTTTTTAACATTGATTGTATAATTGATTATCACAAAGTATGACTATTGTAAGCAGAGACTATTGTAAGCAGAGACAAAATTACCTCTGTGTTTAGGTTATAACAATGACCTCAGTATTCAAGTGATTGCAAAATGACCTCGTGTGTTAGCTGAAGACTGACAATATGACCTCTATAAAAGTAGGTAGTGGTGGCATAATGATACGTGAGTGCGTCACTGACATGCCACAATACATCTATGATAATATTTTTGATTACATGGTATCTCAAATGATAAGGTAGGCACATGATATGCATATGCATTGTCAAATAGGTTATCTCGAGGTATAGGTTGCTTTGTACAAGCATAGAAAAGAAAATTAAGAATCTGCAACAATGTATATTGGATGGGAAAATGATAAACAGTTACATTGTACTGGATAGGAAAATGAGAAACAGTTGCATTGTATTGGATGGGAAAATGGGAAACAGTTACATTGTATTGGATGGGAAAATGAGAAACAGTTTATTGTATTGGATTGGAAAATTAGAAACTGTTACATTGTATTGGATAGGAAAATGAGAAACAGTTGCATTGTATTGGATGGGAAAATGAGAAACAGTTTATTGTATTGGATTGGAAAATTAGAAACTGTTACATTATTTTAAGTTATAACATTGTATGAAGCATTATATTTGACTGGAGGGGAAATAAGAAACTACAACATTGTATTGAACTGGAGAGAAAATGAGAAGCTATAACATTTTATTGAAGCGAAGGGAAAACTAGAATTTGTTACATTGAATGGAATGCAATAAACCATTTGCATTGTATATTCAATTGTTCAATGAGAAAATATTACGTGGTGCATGTTAATAACACGGAAATGAGATATACTAGTTTATATGTACATGTATCTCTTCATTGTTCATTGTGACATGTAGAAATTATGGATAGATATTAATGCATGATTTATGTTAAATACATACTGAATGATCCTATCTTATGGACTGGCTATTATTCAAAGCTGGCCATTTGAATACACCATCAGATACTATATCTCACTAACAAGCATTATTGAAGACACAGCACTATGTTATATATCTATAAATGTACTAGTATACGAGGTGTATCTGATGACTGTCATCAAATTACCAGCTTTGAATAATTACCATCCAATAAGTTTAGTTTATTCAGTAGTCTTGAGTAGATCCTGAATCTAAATAATACCTATCCATACATTTTAGATATATTTAATTATATTACAAATAAAGAACAAATAGGCCTTTGTGGTGTTCATCGATCATGATATATTTAGAATTGATTGACTTGTGTAGTATTGCGGGATCAATTAACCATCAGTTGTTCTGTACCCTCCTTGGTATTGCCAGAACACTAGAGACTGAGGTGATGTCTTCCAAAATGACCAATCAGCTCATCAGCTGGTCTGTCTGTCTGCTGCCTGTGTCAACACGGGCTCCTCTGTGTGCTGGATACATTGTCATTATTTGAGTCTGTTGTCGTTGTTTTAGTCGGCATCCGTATTTTAGTCCATCATTTTAGTAATTATTTATTTAGTAGTCAATTTCATTATTGAATCCATCAGTTTCATCATTATTTAGCCAATCAGTCATTATTTTTAGTCTGTTATTTAGTCCATCAATTTTGTCATTATTTAGTGAATCTTATTATTTGTTCTGTTTCTTCATTATTTAGTCCATCAATCATATTTTTAGTCTGTCAATCTCATCGATCTCATCGATCTTGTCATTGTTTATTCAGCCAATCCCATCATTATTTAGTTTTATTATCATAAATGTTTTTCCTGTAAATTTTGTCATTATTTGTCCATCAATCTTGTCATTATTTGGTCTTCCAATCCCGTCCTAGTTCTGTATCATACCTCTCAATCTGATTAAGTTTTTTGGATGTCCTGGTTTGGTGTGGGGGAGGGGTTGAAGGTCATGGTCATGTTCAAGGCCAAGGTCAATGCATTTTTCCATAATGGAAAATGTCTGTGAAATATACAGTACAAGATATATATCTCAAGACGGCTTCATCCAATTATCTTCACGTATGTGTAATTGATGATGCCTTGTTGCAATGTGATGCTGCTTTGAAGTCTAGTAATATTGAGTTGTTTTTGAATCAGGAAAAAAAGAAATATTACAAAAGTATAGCACTTCATTCTGGTTCAACACTTGGTCATGATAAAAATCATCTGGGTATTTAGATGCTATACCATATTTTCTCTATTAGTTCGTACCCTGTAATAGTTCGGACACATAAATTAATCGGCGAAAATAATTGTTTTCCTCCCCTAAATATACGGACATGACAATTTTTTTCAAATCGTAATTTTCTAATTATTCTAATTATTCATTTTTTTTCTTTCAAAAAGTTTTCTTTTTGTTTTAAATCCTTGAGATAGTACATGTATAACTGTTCACTGTCATTCACAATGATAATATGAACTTATTTTGTTCTAAAATAACACTATTGTCTTACGTTTTGTGAAGTCA
>JAUTBT010002510.1:0-10071 GCA_032361225.1 Lepetodrilus schrolli | reverse complement strand
GTGTGTGTGTGTGTGTGTGTGTGTGTGTGTGTGTGTGTGTGTGTGTATGTATGTATGTATGTATGTATGTATGTATGTATATATATATATATATCCTAACATAATGAAACCAGAACTAAGTCACTATCAGTTTTGCAAATGGTGATATGTCCAAATACGATTTTTATTGGCGGCCATGTTGATAATCAAGATGGCTGCTTTAAGTACTTGAACCATAAGAGGTATAACTGCTTTTATTGGATTCTTTGACTTGGAAAATGTGGTTATAGACATCAAAATTAAGCTTAAGGGGGTCTCAATGGTCGAGATATGTGATCGGGTGAAGTTTTGTGCTTTGCAGCCATATTGAAAAACAGCAGAAAAGGCATAAAACAACCGAACCTTTTTGTTGGTAACATTTATGATATCAGTATGGTCTCCTGAACAAAATGGTGCCACTTCTTGGAGATTCTGGGATGGGTCGGAAGGGCGTGGTGGGCCCACAATCTATCTTGCAAGCAAAAACATGACGAAAAACCACTTTTATTGATGGCCATTTTGAAAACTATTCCTAATGGATTCCTTGACCCTTAAAATCTGGGTCTAGACATCATAATGAATAATTAAGCTTGTAGGAGTCTTACAAACTGATATGTGAAAAAGTCAATTGCGGTTGGTGGCCATGTTGAAAAATGGCAGAAATGCCTAGTTCAACTCAACATTTTGCTGAGGCAGATCCCCTGAACAAAATTATACCAATCTTGGAGCTTCTGGTAGGGGCGGGTGTGTGTGTGTGGAGGGGGGGGAGTGAAGGTATACCCTACCCAGCCCTTGGACTATTTCACAACCAGAACCTACTAGGACACATATATGTCGGTGTGACTTACACCTGATATTAATTCAGGTGCATGTGGAGTTAAGACGACTCAGTCAGAATACTGTACGTCTGGTAATTCATAAAGAAGCAGGGGAACATAATGTCATATTGATCCGATCTCCAGACGATATTGTGTAACTGCCATTTGTTTTTGTACTGGTTCCAAGTTCTGGTTCTTACTTGCGAGTGAGAGAAATATACGGAGTACTAACATTCCAGCGGAATCATTCTCATTGACAGAATTTAAAATGTTGTTGTTCGTTGTTATCAAGTGTGAAAATAAATTGCTGGACTTGAAACATATATCTGGGGAGTTAGGGAGCTATTTATACCTATAAGAAAGTGACTGTACTAATGAACAGAAGAGTCCAGTAACAGATCTGATGTGTGGTAGCTGGTAGTTACACGCCGTGTGTTGTAAACAAACATCTTAAATGCATACAATGTAATATATGTGCACGTACTAATAGCAGTTAAGTACGTGGATGACGAGCACTTCTAGAGTATTTCTAAACAAGAAGCAAGGGGGCCACATTAAACATTGACATAAAGTCACTTAAATCAGCAGCACTTATTTACATCAGAGGAGAGAGGAGGATACATATAGGAGGAACAGATACATCAGAGGAGGATGCATATAGGAGGAACAGATACATCAGAGGAGGACACATATAGGAGGAACAGATACATCAGAGGAGGACACATATAGGAGGAACAGATACATCAGAGGGGCCGACAACTAGAGAAGAAATACATCAGAAAGGTCGACTAGAGAACAGATACATCAGAGGGGCCGACAAGTAGACAACAGATACATCAAATCAGGCGACAGCTAGAGAACAGATATGTCAGAGGGGCCGACAACTAGAGAACAAATACATCAGAAAGGCCGACTAGAGAACAGATACATCAGAGGGGCCGACAACTAGACAACAGATACATTACAGGCGACAACTAGACAACAGATAATATACTAGAGAACAGTTACGGGCGCAAATAATTTGTCTCTCTCCCTCTCGGTTCACCAAATCATGGCAACTGTTATTTTCTAAAAGACAAGATATCGATATAAATTAGTTAAGTTCTCAGTGAGAGGATATAGGTGACCTAGCCTCGACTTGTTTCTATCGATATGTTCCATTATTTAATGTGTGCGCATCACTTATTGTTGTCTGATTAGAGGTTTTCATAATGGGACCCCAGCATAATTATAGGTGTACCAAATTGGACCCCAGTCTGATTAGAGGTCTACTTCATTGGACCTCAGTCTGATTATATGTCTACATGATTGGGCCGCAGACCATGCACATTCAGTTTGGATTCTACTACGATAAGTAAACAGTAGTCGTGTTATTGCATGGTCGAATTCTATATGTGTATATACTATGTGTAGATCATCTGATGACAGGGAAATCTTTGGATGAGGGTTGCGAATTGGAATATTTTACGAACGATTCGAAATCTATAAGAGATCGACGACAATATTGAGAAGAGGCAGACGCATAGCTACTGTTATGCCGGGGGCACACGGAGGGAATTGTGCTGCGCACTCTGCCACGTGTACAATCGGCCCTCCTCGGGCTACTTTCGAAGCGTCAGATAGTCCCTCGGATATCAATGAGGCCCCGTAATACGAACAGGTCGTCCGTCCGGAAGATCCGGCGAAGGATTGACAAAAATGCACGGGAATATAGTTAGGTAATTGTTAGTGACAAGCGAAAAGCGAGAACATTGAAATACATATACAGACATTTGTATTGCAATCTACATATCCGTGAATGTTTGAATAAAAGGCACCAAAGTGTGGTAGTCCTGAATTCGATCACCATAGACTCATTTCAAGAGCATGTGACATGTTGAACTCAGAAAACTCAGAAAAGTCTTTTGCACAATTAATAAAGATTTTTTTTTTATATATTATAGCTATCACTAACTATTTTGAGTAAATATTATTTTATGTAGAGGGGCGACGTTGGAAATACAGAACAAGACCGTCGAGTGTATGAAGAAGTGCATCAGCACGTGCAAATCGAGCCTTTTTGTCTGTTATGTCTTTTCCACGTCGCCCCTCTCCTTAAAATAATATTTTCTCAAAACATTTCATAGCTAATTAACAGATGTTATGTAAACATTCTGGATTTTAAATGTTTGTTATAATTAACTTATCACGTAGTACAAACTAACAAATTGTATTTTTGTGTCTGTTTATTGTTCATTCCGTAAAGTATTTATAGACATAATCTACCAAATGTGGGCATTATATGTGACGTCATGAAGATAGTCCACGATGGAAACCTAGCATTCATGTCGGAGGGGAAGTGACTGGAGGATGTTCAGAGTTCCAGGTGTCATGTCCACCACGCACGTGTGGCAGTGCACAGTACAATTCTCTCCGTCTGAGGACTAGGACGTGTGGCCGTGTGGCAATTATCTAGTACAATCCCCTCCGTTTGCGGACTACTATTTGCGAGAATTCGGCCTCTCGTGGTCGTGTGGCAATTATCTAGTGCTGCGCAGTCTGTCACGTGGGCGCGATGGGCATTAGGCCACGGGGCCCGTGCCTGCAAATAATTTCATATTTTGAAAGCAAACTCAGAACTGTACCATTCCGCGGTCCCCCGTAGTAAGCACACGGCCTTAAATGCTATGTCCTGCCATCTAACGCATAGTTTGCTAGTTAGTGTTCGTGTTAGTGTTCGTGTTAGTGTTTTGATAGTTCACGAAGTAACTCAGTATGTTTGGATAACGGGGCAACATAGTTTAGCTATCGTAGGATGGTATTTTCTCCGTACTAGTTCAGCTAGTTAAACGTCGTGTTGGCCCCTTAAACTATTGGACATTCGATTCTAGTTATACCCGTCGGGTATCGGGTATCGGCCAGAATCGAATATCCGACGAAAAATAACGCCCATAAATTTAAGTAATTTTCGAGTCGATTACATGGCTGGATACATTGATCTATTAGGATGATGCTTGTTTTTTAACTAATAAATCATCCAATAACACATTACTATATGGTAAGTGAGACGATTACGGGCGCGTTTGAAAGTTATGAGTCTTTTTTCGTCCGCACCTAACAGGGTACGGGAATAAATACCATTTTACTATATTGGATGTTCTCTAGCCTTCACCTCTGACCATACCTATATAAACAAATAAAAAGTCTCTAATGATCAGAGGGAAGGGTAGAGTAATCTCGAGCTAACATTTCTTCTAATTATGGTTGACATATTCTAGTAGATAATTGTTTCTAAATCTCGAAATATAAATTATGAGGAATGTTTAATATATTGTAGTTCATCCAAAGTGAGAGTGTTTACGTCACAAAGTGAGAGTGTTTACGTCACAAAGTGAGAGTGTTACGTCACAATGCGAATCCTTCACACATACGCGACAATGAATTATTTAATTATGCAATAAATGGATTAAAATTAAATGCAGCATGAAAACCATGCCAAAAAAAGTTTGATTAAAATTAAATATATGGTTGAATACAAGAAATGAGATATCAACTATTGATGAAATGGATATTTCACATATAGGTTTTAACATGTTATAATGCTTCATATCTACACATGACATTCTTTCAGCGTTCAACTGTGGTCGTTCTACCATTGTGAATTAAATCCATTTCTTATTAATGTCAAAGTGAAAAAGCACCGCGTATTTCTTAAACAATGTATTTCGGCATTCAGCAAGCGCAGAATGTATATTTTTTTGTCTTTTCATTGCCTATAATAATGCACTAGATATGGCTGTTTTAACTATAATAATGCAGTAGATATATATTTTAACTAATAATGCAGTAGATAGGGATATTTTAACTATAATAATCCAGTAGATAGGGATATTTTAACTAATAATGTAGTAGATAGGGATATTTTAACTAATAATGCAGTAGATAGGGATATTTTAACACGTAGACACAATTTAACTGGTTATTTGGTTCGCGTAATGCTGTTTGAATATGTACTAGTATATTGAGTATGAGTTCCTGTCATTTACTTTCAGAGTACAACAGTGCCATTTAACAAAACCACGCCAGTGTGAAGGAGTGTCACCTGACAACTACACTATATCAGTAACAGCTCTGGGATGTATGCCAGGGGTGGTGAGACAAGAAACAATTGCAGGTGTGCCACCAGTTATGTGTGCAGCCTCTGAGGAGTAATGAGAAAAGTCTACCAGCCGCTACATAATGAAGTGTACATGCCAATGCACCGCGACATACTGTGACATAATCAATGCACCGCGACATACTGTTACTGTTGATATTTAGAAAGTGTCATGAAAACACATCAGAGAACGTGGCAACACATCAGAGAACGTTAGGTACCACGTGACAACACATCAGGGAGTGTGATGATCATGACGTGGCTACAAGATCTCCATAGTTACCTGTCGTGTATTGAGGCCTTGGTCTGACGACGGCTTGGCTCAGGTAGTGAACGTCCATGGTCGAAGTGGCAGTGTTTGTCGACCTTCTAGTGGACGGTACCTCGACGTCAACTTTCCTTCTCAGAACGAAGAATGAATTATTTGAAAAGGGATCAGTAATGTATACTGGAGGTAGGACTCATTGTCTGATGACCATTGACTGGATCTGTTGTCAGTTCTGTCGACTTATAATTCTTGGTAACTGGCGTGCTATACCAGACAGAGTTAGCTCCACGGAGAGCATGATTAATGAATGCTCAAGTTGATGTTCTGTCATGCACACATTGTAACATTGAGAATATCCAAAGTGTAAAAGTGTATGTATATGTTGTTTTTTGATGTGCTGCATTCACATTAACCATTAATATGTTTTTGTTGACTATGGCTATAATGTTAGCATTGCAGTAAATATGTTCAAACGTAGCGCGTGTTGGTTCTCATTTTCCAGAGGGACTCCTGCACTTGAAGTTGACATATTCTCACGACACATCAATAATGCATCATAATACATTGACATGATGCAGCAACCTTTATAAACCATTTCAATCAAGCAGCAAATAATCTGACATTTTCTGACGACGGCGGCAGTGACGAATACGGCGACGACAAATGCAACACGTCTAGGTGCTCTGCTGTGCTCAGACTGTCGCTAAAGGGGTATGTTAAGAAACTCTGTCTATTGCCTCTTTTCTGGGTTCTGATAAAAGTAGGACGTTTCTTTCCTGTCAGATAGAAAGAAATATTCGTAATGGAACCAATTTAGGAGATAAAATAATAGAAATTTCCATTTTGCATTACATAATCGTGAGTGGTTTGCTAACAAAATTGTACTTGATAACGTATTGCGTCGTCATGCAAATTAATGAGTTAAGAAGTGAATGACCCGAGTGTAGACAAACCAGAACAATGCCAGTTCACTTTCATCCCAATCACGTGGTGTTCAAGGTGTACGATGTACATGTTCAATCAGGACTTAATCCAACATCACGTGGTGATCTAGGTGTACGATGTATATGTTCAATCAGGGCTTAGTCCAGCATCACGTGGTGTTCTAGGTGTACGATGTGTATGTTCAATCATGGCTTAGTCCAACATCACGTGGTGTTCTAGGTGTACAATGTGTATGTTCAATCAGGGCTTAGTCCAACATCACGTGGTGTTCTAGGTTTACGATGTGTATGTTCAATCCGGGCTTAGTCCAACATCACGTGGTGTTCTAGGTGTACGATGTATATGTTCAATCAGGGCTTAGTCCAAACTCAACATACGAACATAGCACTTAGAGCGCTGATTGAAAGCGCGTAGCAAGTCAAACTGTGTCAGTGTTACTCAATATTTCTTAAAACAAGACATCTAAATATCTTTACTTAACACTATATGTCTTCACTGTTACTTTCTAACATCTAAATCTTTACTTAAAACAATATGTCTTCAATGTTACTTTCTAACATCTAAAGCATATCTTAAAACGATATGTATTCAATGTTACTTTCTGGCACCTAAAGCATTTCTTAAAGCAATATTCCTGGCGTTAATGGTTACTTCCTGGAATTTGAAGTAACATAAAATGGTCAGCTTTGTAAAAGAAATCTAAGATTTCTAAGAAGTAGACATGTAGACATGTACATGTACTGTTAGTCTTGGTAACTAATGAACTCGAATGCTAATAATAGTACATTCCTATTTGGTTTTGCAAATGACCTGTTTGTTATGTCGCTTTGTAGATTTTCAACCTGTGTATTGTGTTATTTTGTAGACTTGCAACCTGTATATTGTGTCACTTTGTAGACTTGCAACCTGTATGTTGTGTTGCTTTGTAGACTTGCAACTTGTATATTGTGTCGCTTTGTAGATTTGCATAAACCGTTGCGATAATTGACGTCACAAAGAATAGTATTTACTTTTTTACAAATACCTGTAAACATAATCTTCTTGGAGAAAAGCAAACTAATGATCCGCGCTCAAATTGACCGTCGGAAGGCTATTACGCTAATTTCCATCCAATAACTACTTTCCTCTTCTTAAATCAATTACTATAGCAGTCTCTAGCTATTTTGTGTGTGTGTGTGTTTGTATAGAATTATAAGTAAGATATAATACTCGCATGTGTCCATGTTATATCAGGAATGACGGGATACTCGTTCTTTTCTCTCCACGACCATTCATATACTGCTCTAGTCTATGCACATCATCATCACGTTTACCATAGGTCGATGAATGATACCATTACTTTGTGTGAATTTGCATACATATTACAATTGCAGTTATTGTAATTTAGTCCGAAAATACCAAAGGGTTGCTCAATTACCATAATGTATTTGCAACGTCTCCCTGGTGACATCTAAATACCAATACTGACGATCTGATACCATCCAAATACCAATAGTGACGATCTGAAGCCATCCAAATACCAATACGACGATCTGACACCATCCAAATACCAATAGTGACGATCTGAAGCCATCAAAATACCAATACGACGATCTGACACCATCCAAATACCAATAGTTACAATCTGAAACATTCCAAATACCAATAGTTACCATCTGTAACATTCCAAATACCAATAGTGGCGATCTGAAACCATCCAAATACCAATAGTGACACTCTGAAGCCATCCAAATACCAATAGTGACGATCTGAAACCATCCAATTCCCAATAGTGACCATCTAACACCATCCAAATACCAATAATGACCCATCTGAAACCATCCAAATACCATAGTGACGATCTGAAACCATCCAAATATCAATAGTGACGATCTGAAGCCATTCACATACCAATAGTGACGATCTGATACCATCCAATTCCCAATAGTGACCATCTAACACCATCCAAATACCAATACTGACGATCTGAAACCTTCAAAATACCAATAGTTATCATCTTTAACCATTCAAATACCAATACTGACGATCTTAAACCATCCAAATACCACTAGTGACGATCTGATACCATTCAATTCCCAATAGTGACCATCTAACACCATCCAAATACCAATACTGACGATCTGTAACCATCCAAATACCAATAGTGACGATCTGAAACCATCCAAACACCAATAGTGACGATCTGAAACCATCCAAATACCAATAGTTACCATCTGAAATCATGGAGGATATTAAGAACATGTTTTGGAAAGGGCAAATCACAAAGAATATTTCATTCTCGATCGTATAACTTTGTACACAAGTCATCCATTGCATAAATCTAACGTGATCTAAATATAGCGTGTTTATATACTTGACTCTGAAAGTTATCAATATTGTCATGGGTGGCATTTTTAATTTTTTAATTTTATTTAATTTTATTTTATTTATTATATATTTAATTTTATTTGGGGGGTGGGGTGGGGTGGGTACCCCTGTACATGCTACATGTCTTTCACACAGGACAAGACGAGGATTCGTTCTAATATTGATTGTCTCTAATATTGATTGTCTCTAATATTGATTGTCTCTAATATTGATTGGCTCTAATATTGACTTTACGTTTCTATTCAATCAAAATGCATCCATATGAGTATTATTTCTACTTCCGGTACGTGTTACCAACATACTGGTTATCTCCATGCAAATCTTATTTTCTCTGAGACATATTTTTTTTCATTGATTGAGATATTGCCGTTTTCATTGGTTGAGATAATTTTTATTTTTTTCAATGTTTACAATGATTAAGATATTGCTGTTTACAATGATTGAGATATGTGTCGTGTTGCAGGAATTCGTGGAGATGGGACCCAGTGGTTTCCTCACGCTCTGTTTGCTGACTGCCTCACTAGTGTGGAAAGTTGGTGGTATGTAGACAACTATACGGCACTATCCAAGATTATAGTATGACATATACTCCTCATGATCTGTCATGATGTAGGGCTGATGTACTATAGAACTACATAGTACGAATTCCTAATGATATGTGTGTTAATACTGGATGTCTTTGTTTAGAATAGGAAATACCCGAAGAACTTTGAAATACCACGGAACGCCAAGTATGTAATTGAAACTGTCAACTATGCGAGTGCCTCTTCAATAATCTCACAGTACCTCCACACTACCTCCACAGCACCTCACTACCTCCACAGTACCTCACTACCTCCACAGTACCTCCACAGTACATCCACAGTACCTCTACAGTACCTCCATAGTACCTCCACAGTCCACAGTACCTCCACAGTACCTCTGCAGTACCTCCACACTACCTCCACAGTACCTCTACAGTACATCCACACTACCTCCACACTACCTCCACACTACCTCCACACTACCTCCACACTACGTCCCAGTACCTCCACAGTACCTCCACACTACGTCCCAGTACCTCCACAGTACCTCCACAGTACCTCTACAGTACCTCCACAGTACCTACGTTTCCTATGCTAGTACCTCCAGTCGCGTAAAGATTCACGTAGCAGTATAACCAATAACTTACTCACTAGTCCCTTCCCTACTACCTCCTACGTTCATATATTAGAACTGTCCCTTCCCTACTACCTCCTACGTTCATATATTAGAACATATCTCCTGTATAATATCATATTAAATAGAACGCATTGATATTCAATAACAGTACATTGTTTATTTCCTTTGCAGGGCAAAGATACAATCTAGGAGAAAGTAGGTAGGTTACAAAGATACAATCTAGGAGAAAGTAGGTAGGTCACAAAGAAACAATCTAGGAGAAAGTAGGTAGGTCACAAAGATACAATCTAGGAGAAAGTAGGTAGGTCACAAAGATACAATCTAGGAGAAAGTAGGTAGGTCACAAAGATACAATCTAG
>JAUTBT010002509.1:0-28212 GCA_032361225.1 Lepetodrilus schrolli | reverse complement strand
TAGGCCCCCCCCCCCCCACACACACACACACCCCACCCCTTCCCCTCTCTACCTGACCCACGGCCCCGTCCTTGATGAGCAGAGGGGCGCATTCCGCGAAGCAGTCTGAGTCATCATGCTTCTCATACAATCAATACTTCATTAATGATTGGTGCTTATGAATTCTACTGGATTCGTAATTTATTGAACTTTTAACATGATAATGTTCATCATCATTTAAAGGGCTTAATACATGTTGAATGCATGTAGTGCCATTTGGAATTGGTCGAAACGCTAATTTATGACATCGTATTTTCAATGAGCTGTTTCGCGTGAACTGTCAGAATACAATGTTTAGCTTTGAATTTCCCGCAAGACTATTTACTTCTTTGTTTTAATAAACCAGAAGAGAGAACGTGAATTGAGTCTAAAGATGCACCTTGTTATAGATTGGGAGTCGAGGCTGACCTAGACTGGTAGCATGTTTCCTTTATATTATTATTGTATTTTTTTATATTATATTTAATTTTTAAAATATACATACATTACTTCTCTCTTTTTTTAGATCAAGAATATTTATTGTATTTTTTAAATGTTTAAAAAATATTTTCTATCACCGAACCCCTGTGACGTCCCCTTCCCCCTTCCATCATCCGAGAACAAGGTCTTCATTGCACCTCCCAGCAGGAGGTATTTCCTGTGGGGTAGCAGAGGCTGTCTAGGTCTTTGTGAATTTCGGTTCAGACATTTTTAAGCATTGTGTTTCAAAGTTGTAGGGACGCGAGAAATACCTGTGGTCTGTATTACGGTATTATTATATGAGAAGTACAGTCGCTGTGGTATGTATTACGGTATTATTATTATGAGTACAGTCGCTGGGCGATATAACTATAGTAGACTACTTCTAGCGCAATGGCTCTTCGTTGCCTGTGTTTTAATGATCTGACCCAGGAATTCTAGGCATTCCGTCAGATTACAGTATGCCTACTCGCGTGTGTGATGACATGATACGAAATACCCGCTTAGGGGGCAAATAGCTACTCGTGGAAATCTAATTCAGATTTACATTGTACTCAGGTTATCATTACACGACAACTACATATCGGGTATGATATTTTCGGTTGGCCAGTCGTCAGAATAATCTCTCCGATGTCCTGTTGTACAAATATTATGTAATACTTTATAGTCTGTGTTTACATTCGACGTCAACAATACTGCAGGTGGACGTGTTTCAAATGGAGGAAGACGGATAAATGTGTAATAATTTTTTTCAGAATTAAATGTACAATACATCTAACGTAATATATTATCTATTAGAAGACTTTTAATATTCTTCCTGTTGGATTAATTACAACAGAGATGTCAACAGGCTCAGCAGGAAGAACGCAATGTACCAAATAAATGCTAAAAGGAAATTCTACGTTGTACATCCATCATAGAGGTATTCGTTGAAAGAGTCACTGAACGTACAAGGGATTACATTCGCATAGTATCGGCATTAACATATTAGAAGCCCAATCCATGGTATTCCTTATAAGAGACCAGTCAGAAACATGTTTACTCAGTAACACCAGAGGTTGACTTCTAAAGCATGTGGCATCCTACTAGAGACCGCGATGAATCTATGGCATTGATAATGGGATATCCTAGGCTACTAAAGTCGTCTACTTATGGTCTATGGGATATCCTACTAACGACGATGATTTACATATGATGTTGATAATGGGACTCCTACAAATATATTCATTGTCAACGACGGTTCGTGGCAATTATTTAGTTTTTTTTATATATGTTTACATTTTTTTTAGGGGAAACAGCGCAAATGTAAAAAGAAATGTAAAAAATCGAAAGAAAAGGGCCACGAATCGTCTTTGACTACCTACTAAACACATGTACATCAATTTATTATGTTGATGATAGAATAGCATTAAAACCATACCTGTATCTATATTTGATATTGATGTTATACCCTACTAAATAAGGACAATGAAGATAGCATATGAAACAAATGACATACCTATGATGTTGAGGAGACTGGCTTTGGGCGGCAGGATCCCGTAAGGCGAGGACTTGGTACTGGAGTTCTCCAGCATCTCAGCGATGGACCTCAGCTCGTGCATCTTGGCCATCAACTTGTTGATCCTCTCTTCGTACGACCTGAGTATGTGATGGTGCTCCTTCTTCATCCTCTTCATCTCCTCGATCAGCTGCTTCTCGTTATCCGAATAGGAGTAGCTCGGCTCCGGCCACCGCCTTTGAGAGTCGCTGCTCTCCATCGTCCCGCCGGAAGAAGCGTGACTGTTGATAGTTCCGGGCATCCCGGGATTCATCTCGTACTCCAAGGTAGCAGCTATATCCGGTTTGTCCAAAGGCAGCTCCTCTGGGATGACAGAGTGGTCTCTCATTCCCGACATCTGATGAGTGTGCTTGTACGCGGTCCTCTCGCGGTGTTTGAAGTACGTCTGAGTGTCCACTGAGCTGTCCGTCGAGCAGGTGCTCTCGCGTTTAATACCAGTTTCCCAAGAACTCGGCGGGTATCTTTGATAATGCTCCGACTTCCGTTGATGACTAGCTTCCGGGAAATCCCGTTCCAATTCACGGATAAAGTTATTGAAAGAAGACACAATGTTGTATTGATTGTTATCCGCCTGGTTCAACACCTTGTTCTTGACGTCTTCCACCAGTCTATAATCCAACCTATCACTTCTTGGTTCCCTCGGCGCGCCGTATTCTCGTGGATTGTTGCCCGCGTACAATGAAGTAATCATCCCGCGATGCGTCCGGATCGCGTCGTCATCTTGCCACATAAACAGCTGTGCTGAGTCTTCGAACGTTCTGGCGCCAAAGATGCTCCTGACGAGACCCTCTTTGAACAGGCGCTTGGAGAACTTGACGGCAACGGCCCGGCTCCGGAATCTCTTGGGGTAGTTTTCCAGCAGGGTAGACACTAGCACGGTCCCCTTAAACACGTTCCGGTTCTTTCCCACTCGGGGCCGTCCCCAGTCCATCTGGAACAGCAGAGACAACACACATTAATATAAAATAAAATAAATTTCAAGCACGTTTACATCTATGCTAGATATGTGCATAGCTGATAGCAAAAAACAAACTATTTATCACATTCTATCGAAATCATAACCAGGCGATATCTTACTTAATTTTCGTCAACAATAACTAACGATGTAACCATCTGCGATTGACGTAACTCTATGGTTGACAAACAAGAAAAAGACGACAATTAGTTGTCATTCACAACCATGTTCTAGATATAAAATCAGCTACGCCACTAAAACCATTAGTGTATAGTAAATAAATTCATTGCACCAATGTCAATAACCAAACGCTGGTGCCTAACGCTGGTGCCTAATATGCGATGAGGCACTCACAGTAGTTACCTACCGACTGATATCATTGGTGGTTGCCGACAAAAAATGACTCACTGCACCCACTTTCTATGAACACAATAGTCCAGTGTTACAGATACCTACGTGATTAAAATTGCACACTGCATGTGTGGGGTTAACTGGGTCACATGTAGGCTTTATGGAATTGTACATATCGATCGACAAGGCTGGCGTTCTAAACAAGGGCTTTATTGTTTGTCCTGTCAAATATGTTGTTTCTAACACTTGTCGTTAAACGATCGAATTTCACTTCGATCACCTTCTGTGATTCCGGATCAAAAGGTAATATTTGGTTACATGTTTTAGTATCGATATGTTTGACGCTTGTGAGACGAGACCAGTTCAGTGATTTCGTCATTGGATCTTGTGAAATGTAAAACCGGATGTAATTCAAATGTCTTTCAAAAAGCATAACTGTCAATCTCTTCAACATATATATTATCAGATGTTGTGAAGCAAACAGATACATAATGTGCATGTTACACCTTCTGACCCAACACTGTGATCACAGTAATTGGTCAGAAGGTTACAAATGTACAAGAATGCATATTGTACATATTTCAACTTCTATGACAGTAGTCAATAAGCTGCTTACGTGCCACACTGTGTTCTTCATCATAATGATATTATTGAAAGTATTATATTTCAGTATATTGGTTTTATTGTTAAATCTCGAACGAACTTTGCAATATCGATGTTCTCCTGCAAGAGCTGCTCTGCTATACATTCTACCATACAATTTTCAATCCGACACACACTGTTCGGCATACCGATATGTATATTTGCACGTACCGTGTATAGCAATTAACACTAGTCCGATAATACGTCCTTGGAATTAGCGATAATAGAATGCAAACATTGCTGATGCAGTGATGTCCATCTCAGTGGCCAGGGCAATGTCCGTCACGACCCTCTGGGAGTACCCTAGCCAATCTGTTAATGGACATCCAACCCTCACTATCCAACCTCCAGGCAGCCTCCGTCTGTTAATTATACGTAATCTGATCAAAACTGGTGGCATGCAATCGCCTTTATTTGTTGTCGTCAAGATTACGAGATAATACGTAAATCCATCTAGCTGCGATAGGCATCAAACTGAAATGTCAGTGACATTGTTTATGTAATTGCATGGCAGATGTCTGTTCAAGCATCGTGGTTATATAGGTAACAAACTCCTAGGTAACAAACTCCTTTAAAAACTTTAACTATTTTCAATTGGAATATTGACAAAAGGTTGATCACGAATCCAAACTGTTCGCTGCTTTGTTAAGCTGTTGTATTCATATTGCTAGAATGTATGTCCCAATTCTTGGTTTATGTCTAGGAACGTTCAAGCTGTGTTGGTAGCGAAATAGAGTACGTCTTGAACTGAACATATTTTCATTGATGAAATACAGGTGACTTCGTGTAGTATAATAGACCAGTCATTGCTGAGTGACAAAACTTTCATTCATGATACAGAAAACATATAACATACAGCACAGTACGTGAAACATAACAATCGTGTGCTTAATGTGTACTAGCCCGTATTACAACATTGATAATAACTTTGTTTTCATGAGGACGGATTACTTTCAGAAGGCGCGTACTGTTACGTCGCCATCAATTCATTCAGAACCACGGATAATCTTAGGTTAAACTAGTTTCGTGCAACTCCGGATCTTGTTTGCTTGTGGCGGTACACATGAGACGCCGATGCCATGGCGTCAGAACAAAGACAGTTTCCAACAAAGACAGATAACATGTTTATTCACACAGTTCTCATTAGGTGGAGAATGTATGCAGTGATTTCAGACTCCACAGATCAACAGAGGACACTGCATTCATGAGAGGCGGAGAGGGTAAACTGATAAACGTGAAATAATAGATACTATCAGGAACGATATCCAGTGATGTATTTCGCCCGGTTCGACGGGTATATTGAGCAAGATTGGTTACAATGTACCGAGAATACAAACAACATTAAGCACGATCGGATAGTATGCATACACCTGTCAATCCTTCATAAATAAAAACTATCTATTGATCTTTATTAGTGTATTTTTATATGATTGGTAATTGTAATAATTACAGAGAACTACGTAAAATACAAATATGTATGATTTACATTTTGAAATTACCAGGTCAATGATATGCATTAATTAGCTTATTATCTATGTCATCGCTATTGTTGGCAACAATGTTGCCTTCTCTACAATTTAGGAATTATATATGCCTTAAGTTATGTATCGATGACGTGTCTGTGGTACATACTGTTCACATGATGACATGTCTGTGGTACATACTGTTCACATGATGACGTGTCTGTGGTACATACTGTTCACATGATGACGTGTATGTGGTACATACTGTTCACATGATGACATGTCTGTGGTACATACTGTTCACATGATGACATGTCTGTGGTACACACTGTTCACATGAAACCGTTCACGCCGTGTATGTAGATGGGATACTTTTCTTTAAAAATTGATACTCATATTGCTTATCTGATATAAATCAATTGTACACAATAACCCAACAGAAGAACTACATGTATGAGTTGACTGCCCTTCAACCTAACAGTAGATGCCCCAGGATATAATATATATCAAGGGTTCATGGATAAAATTTATAACGGTATGCAGCACAGTCTTCAATGAGTAATAAATCCGTCAATGATTATTGTTATTCATGTTTATCCTTTACCTCATCGTCACTTATTCAAATTAACGGTTCACCACTGGAAGTCAACCACCAACATTAGGTATTCATGGAACAAGATTCAACTGTTAGATATACTGACTACCAATCACATCAGATACCTATGTTTTTTTTATATTTTTTGTTAAAATTTGTAATTGGGGTTTAGAGCTGCTTTCATGATTCTTTCACTTATATCACGGCTTGTCAGTTTAAGGATGGAGAAAACCCGCATCATCCGTAGTGCTGAATGTTACAGTATACTTGCGAGCACCGGCTGGTACAGACAGACCAAGGATGATAACTGCATTGCCAAGGATTTTAAACTGAACTCCATTGATCAACTTTGACTGGGGAGCGTGTCAATCAGTTAACCAGTGTATCAAGGAGAGAAGAATTCTGATCTGAACTGGTACCTGTCTAGTCGAATACAAAGACCTATTTATCGCTAAGAACTTGTACCCTGAATATCGTGTGGCGCCATCTAGTGGATACTTATTGATGTTCCTGTCCTCCATTACACCCCATAAAATAAAAACACCATTGTCAGGTATGGGCAAACAATGCGACACAGTATAATTGCCAAAGGCTTTTAGCATCTTCAAAAAGTTACGAGCTCAGGTAAGGAGACATTCATCAGGACATGGTTCGTATCAGAGTTACACCTGCATCATGATGTTCTACATACACTATCAAATATGCATTATTTATGTTATTCCCTGAGTATGTTTGTAGATTTACAAATTTAGATTTACATGTTTCTAGATTTACAGACTACATGCAGATTTACAGGCAAATGATTTTATTATTACAAATATGCCTTTGACATACTGGTAAGCAAAGAAAACACATATAAACCCCATAGGACTTGTTTTGTGTCTTAAAAGAAGATTAACGAATATTACCCACTTCCATTGAATAAACAGTAGACGGTATGCATCAGATCATGAGGTGTGCACATACATAATGACGTTGCATACACCACCAGATATACATTTAACATGCATTGATTAATAATGACAACATACACAAACACCCCACTGCGGAAACAAAATTCATATATAATGGGATGATATAACACATAGCAACCCAACCCTCTCCAGCTCCATGCTGTGAGACACATGCGTCCCAAGGAGGGACCAGTCTGTCGAAATCAGCTAAGCTGGAAGGCGACTGTCAAAGCAATAAACCTCACCACCACCAAATAGCAAATAAAATATGTTTCAGTGGACGATCATCAGTATCACCCACTTCCATGGACTCCAGGCCTGCGTTTCACGAAAGGTTCATACCTGTAATGTTGACGTATATCTAGGTCTACGCCACATCCTGCCATAGTACAGGAATGGCGTACGCCCTGATTTAGGCCACGACTACTGTGCGGCCCTTTTCGTGAAACTCCCAGGAGACACTTGAAATCTGAAGTGTCGCACCTACGAGATAACAGTGAGAAGACGAGATCTCCAGTATACAGAGCGATGCGATATGTGAATGAATCTTTAACTGATCCTGATCTGAAGTTTCTCCGACGTGCAACAATCTCCCGGATGGCAAGCATGTGTGAATGATAAACGGCAGTCGGTTTTGAGGAGATAAATGGCCATCGTTAGGAAATTGAGGAGATAAGACAGACTAAAGTATCTCTGTTACTGGGTTTATGTGCAGATAAGACTACTGTAGTCAAGTGTGTGAATGCGGTGTGTGAATGCGGTGTGCGTGTGCTAGGTGTGTGAATGTACGTGTGCATACAATGTACAGACGTTCCTAGACTACCCATAGTCTCAGAGGGTGAAAGTAAATAGTTTAAGTATAAATAATATTGATTGATATTATATTTATATGAAAGGAGCCGCTGAAATTATTTATCCTTGTTCTCCTGCAATCTAGACTTGCTTATCTCCTCTAGGGTGATATTTTGAATAAGAGTATTTTGGTGAGAACAAGGTGTGACGCAGACTAAGACGTTCCGGACGATGTTTTTATATAACCAAACAGCAAGATCAATTATATAACGTATGATATCGGTACCAATGGCATTTATGCAATGTGCATATTTTCACAGTCGTTGACATATATAGAAAAAGCATAGTTGAGGTGTATGAATTATATAGGTGCATTCAACATGTACAGTCAACGAATGCTATTTTATTTACTGCACATTTATCTCGTCAGTACATTATGGTGTCTTACTACCGCTACTAGTTCACGACACGATTATTTATTAACAAAAAATACCAACAGCTCCTAATATATAATTAATAATCGTGATTATTGAAATAAAGGCACTAGCTCTACAAAGTAGAGTAGTTGATGTGATTAACATAGCTTACCAAGTCAAAATATAATCCGAAAACGCTGTAATTCCATAATCATCAATACCAATATTTAACACCGAGTAATTGACTGACAAAAGCATAGGCGACGTAGACAAACACTTGAAACTACAGCTGCTATAAACTCGTTCAGCAAATCAACACACACAGACAAATACCCAAAGGCATGAACTACACAATGCCATTATCTCGAACCTGCCCCTTTATTAAGGCATCTCATCAACACCTTGCTTGGTAATTAGAGAGTGTGACGAGTGTTTGACACCCGGGGATGTGTAGCATGTTATAAGAGCATTAGTAGGGTCTTCACGATCACGAATATGTAGGTGCAGCAGGTGTGTGTGGAGACAATATGGATAATAGTTGCTGAATGGCATTGAATAGTTAGATCCATTTTAAGTATGTTTGTAATAGCTTTAATACCAACTACATTATTAACAGCTGATTTATGACAATGTTGTGTTTCCGGGTATAGAAATGGGGAGCATAGTATGACTTGATAACATATCTGTGAATCTTCCGATTTATCATCTGGAATAAATAAATAATAATCTCCTCCCTCATTCTCTCTCTCTCTCTCTCTCTCTCTCTCTCTCTTTGATTCACTAATCATCCAGTCACACAATTCACACCGTCCACAATGACCAGTCCACTTGATACTGGTGTTCGTCCAGCAGCCGTCATAATAAAATTTAGAACCATCAGCATCAAAACTTCCAGAGGCACCAACCCCAGGGGCATAATCTTTATAACCGGTGGTCATGAACTTATGAAATATCATACCATGGAACTAATTGATATGGACGCCGGTCAGGAAACGTTATTGAGGCTTGACAACACGAACGCGGAGTCTCATTTCGGGAGGGACAGCCGTGACCATGGTCAGTTTGGACAGCCGGACATGCTCGCGCGATATGAGAAATATTAACATATCGGGAATCTAAGGACTTATCCACGGCACGTGGACAGATCAGCGACAGATGACGTTTCTTTTAAGTGATTGAAATTTATGACTGAGGTTTCCTGGACAATCGTTGAAAGGTCATCTCGGAGCGTGAAGTATAAACGGCTGTCGGTTTGTTTTCATTATGAAGACAAACGACCATGCTGATGCTATAATGATGAGACGAAAATGAGTAATACATCGATCGTTTAAATACATTCATCAATAATAAATATATATATTAATTAAAGCCTGCATGTTATCAGAACAAAGTCCATGTATTCAAATTACATACAGATCTAGTAGAAAATAATCCATGTGCATCAATGAGAATACATTCATCGTGTTCATTATAGAAAAATCAGCAACATATTTCCTAACAAGCCTAGTACAGGGAATACCATCTCCCGCAGAGACGTGTATAACTCCGAGCTACGCTAGACTCCCGTTTCGACGGTAGCGGATTTGGATCGCATGGTTTATGCAAGATGATGGCACACAGATTGAATACCACGAACAACATTAAAGTTGGTCATAATGCAATTGAATGATTATATTCCATGCAACGATATGTTTCGAGATACTTTTAGTAATAGAAGAACAACATTGACGGGATAATCAAGAAATATTGGTCATGTCCAGAAATATTAGCAACATATATTCTTTATCAATGCAAAAAGAAAATTATTATACTGAGTTAACTGCTAATTGCTCATGTCCATGCTATAATGATGTGTTTGTATCGAAAGTATTGACTACATCATCTTGACACGGGTCTAATCCGGACCACCCAGACACATTATACAGTATTAACTCGGCAGAGATAATCTACGGATGAGATAAGGCGTAAGAGATACAACCGTACCACTGGTAGAGGCCAGGCCCTCGTTACGACTCTCGTAGCGCTACGGTCGTTCTGCGGAACGGGGACCAGAACGGCATCAGATGGTGGTGTTAAGTTAGCAGTAGATGGACCACTGAACCATTGGCATAATGTGAACGCTTACAACTATAACACGTATGACATAACTAAATGGACGTATCACATAACCTACACTAGTATATCTCGAAAATGACCTAGACTATGCACACAAGGTTTTGTAGCGGCACAGATGACCCTTATTTTGATTCATGAGTAAAATTCCTTGGGTCGAAATCTTTTTTTTACATCTTAAATTAGTAATGACATAATTATATAGTAAAACGTATCACATATCCTTTATATCTTGAAAATGCTTTAGACTATGACCCTCATTTGGATTCATGAGTAAAATATTTAGTGTTGAAATTTAAAATTCTGAAACTATTAATGACATAATTTATTATTATAATATATACTAAGATGTATCACATAGCCTATGCATCTCGAAAAGGAGCGACGTGCCCAAGCTATTACAGCAGTACAAATGCGCCTCATTTGGATTACAGAATGAAATTCCCTGGGTTGAAAGATTCTGAAACTAATTACATTTGGCCGAGTCTGCATGGGATCCAGATGTTATAGGAAGATGACCAGCAATATCCTTAGGATAAATATCAGGAACACCATGTGCTAGACACTTGGATCATCATGCGAATATAGGAGGTGCATTAGTTGCCAGTGTCTAAGCACCTCCTAATGATGGAAATCCTCTCGCTTTGTTTCATGTGCTACTGGCAGGCGTGTAATTCATATGGGTTTAATTCTACAGAAGCTGACAGCATGACGTCTTCAAATCCAGATACTACAAGCACAATGATGATCAGAGAATTGTTCTTGTAAATTAATTAGGATGGTTAGGAGTCCGTCCTATTAAAACGAAAGCAGACTGGTAATTGAACATGCCTAATTGTGGTTTTGTCGATTTCCGTAAGATCATTATTCCAAGTATCGCCAGCTGTATGAGCTAATTTCGAAGGTATGATTTACGTATCTGCTTGGTTTTCTGGAAGAGGAAAATACCAAATATTTTGTCTATGCTTATGAAAGCACGCATGTGTTCAAAATATATTGAGTTAATAATTCAAATATTGGATAATATTTATGTAAACAGATATGTTTACACGTCCTGACCAATATCTACTTTCTGCTTTGCAAATAAATCCCATGGTATGACCAACATGTACATGCTTCTAAAGTAAGCATGAGCATACAAAGTCTGTCCCGAGTATTTGCTAAGGTCTAGACAAGGTTTCTCGTCATCAGTCAAATATACGCAATTACTTTTTTTGTACATTTCCAAATGCATGTAGCACTACTTTTCACTAGTACGAACCAAGGATTAGTATGGGTCTCAATCAGCATACTACTTAAACATTTAGTATTGCTCATAGATTTGTACAATCAGCCTCTCCAAGTGGCCGCATCCTCTCCCCACCCCATCACCCCCCAGATGCCGATCCCTCCGACCAATATCAAGTGTCAATAATACCGGTTTACAGTGTTGCGAGTAGAGGTTAGTTTGACCCGATGAACGGTAGCCAGCTTTTGTTAAGAGCTGAAACTCTAACAACCCTAAAGATTTGAAGTCTAACGAGGGACTCTCCCTGCTAGTTTTACTCGAGACATAAATCGTCCTGCTAAACCCGAGACTAGAAATACATGATATGAAATGCATAGTTGATTTTGCCTACTGTTCATGTAGATAACTATATAATCCATTAATTGTTACGATAATGGGCAAGTCTTTTTTCATTGGTCCATAATACACTAAGGAGGTCTAGGATTGTTGCACGAGTACACATTCATGGACTGATACAAACCATGGCAATAATGTTTATGACAATAACATGTATCTACAATGCGCGTGAATTCAAATTAACATTAACCCATTTAAATCAGAACACTGTTTTGCATGTACATGTTATATTCATGACCTTACATGACTGTAAATATAATTTGCTTCCCTTTCAATTGCATTGAAAGCCCTTAAACTGCATACCGTATAAACTACTACCGTAATACATCCGCTCCATAGTCATAAACTACTTGACGTACATAACTGTAGGTGTTGGTCAAGGCTTATGAAGTTACACTGTTTCGTTATTACCCACTCCAGGAGCACTTTAGTAACCCAAACATTCGGAGTTATGCAATATCCCGAGGTTGCTGGTTGAACGGTGTGTACAGAATATGTCTGATCGTGTAACACCGCATCGTCAATGAACGAGGAAACACAGGGCGTCTGTCTGCTTCCATACATCAACATGTCAGTGGAGGTTGCATCAAGTCATGTCATAATAATTAAAATGTCAACATCATTATTTGCCTACTAACTGCAGAGACGTGCGTTGTATTAGACGCGTTTTGATTATGATAGATGCCGTAGTTTTCCTTTCTCCTACTGGCATCCATCAATCAGTTTGGTCGTTATGGAACTCGTAAATAAATGAGTTCCAAAGAGAGTAAACTTGTCAAATAGACAGATACAGTCAAATAAGAAGCCTAATATGTTAGACGCTACGAGTCATTCAAATGCATGGTACATACTGAAGTGGAAATGTTGTTAATATCATGTAGTACGCATTTTCTAAAGAAGTGGGCATGGCACTGCGCGATTTGCATATTCCCATTGAAGCAGCAGTGGCAAGCAAAGAAATACAAAACACTACAGACACAATCTCAAATATGCATCCTCAGAGCTTTCAACGAAGATCACGACACACCCTGAGACATGTGAAATTTCCTAATATCAACAACTACTGAATATGAAAATCTAACAGATTCTGAATGAATTAATGTCAATGGTTCGTACGCACCCATTTCTAAGCGTTCCCATCATCGCTATCCACTGTGCTAAACATATATGCATATGGCGTCCAGCATGGTAGAGTCGATCCAAGTGTCCACTCTCACATCCCAAACTTTACACACTGACGGGGAGCCGAGACCAACACGATACCACCGCTACTGCACACCTATTCATTGTGCTTGACCACCGAGCGTGAACTCTGACCTCTGACCTGACGAGTCAGTACTGGGCTGGCTGGTGGGCCCTACAGTGACTGGGCGGGTGAACTCGAATAATGCACGTCTAAGAGCCTGGGTGCCGAGTTTGTTACTGGGATTAGTATGTGTGTGTATGTGTGTGTGTGTGTGTGCGCGCGCGCGCGTGCGTGCGTGCGTGCGTGCGTGCGTGTGTGTGTTGTTGTTTTTTGCATGGTTGACGAAACAATGACTTGGCCATTACTGTGGCGCATTAGCATTGTTTGACTGTATGCCCATGCTTCAATGCATGTCACTATATAATACATATTTTGCATTTAATTCCTATGACTCAAAGGACTGCATAGTTATAAAATTAACATACAGATCTAGATGGAGTACACAATAATACACAACCAAACTATACTAGAAAAGTGCTTCAAAGTATGCATGAAAAGGAAGCTATGTGTGGAAAGCCAATGGAGACAATTGCATTTATATAATGTGTACATGTCTTTTTCTAGACTTTAAAGACGATAACAGGTGCTCATTTATCACTAGATCATTCATCACCAGTAGTAATTACCAATGTATTGATGCCAGGGGAGGTAAGTGCTGGGTGGAATACCAAGGACAATTAACAGAGGTAATGATAGAGAGAATTCTATCTTGCCATTTGAACTAAGGTTTCCCAAAATGACAAGATTAATTCTTCCACGACCATAAAGATGTGTCCATTGGTGTTCAAATCTGCGTGCAAGATTACACGACAGCTTACTGAACACCATGACGGTGCAAATATCACGTCTACGTGTTCACAAGACAAATAGCAGTAATATGTTAATTTAACATGTATGTCTATAATTAAATCGCTACAGTTTTTCCCAGATTTAAATTCGTCACATACTCGACATCCAATTGCATTCGCGTTACAGCTTTATCTTACAAAGCAGTGCCTCCGTGAAACTCCCGTGTCAAGCACTCGAAGGAACTTGTCAAAGGAGGATGGCTTCAGAGATTTAACTGAGCGTTAAGTCACAATATGGATTGCGTACAACAGAAGGTGACGTAACGTAGATTACACACACACACTACAACGTTGCCATGTTTTTCTGTCGAGTTAGCAGACTGCCTGGGAAAGTGACACCTCGTTGACTTTGTGTATAGGTGTACTTCAAAATCACTGGTCGATACTTATCTAATTTTGGACAAATTCGTGGTTTATTAATACTGTATAAGGTTGTATTCTGCTTTCTAGTTTGCCAGTGGACGGTAAGAGTTTCTTTTCGATATACATAATAATTCTACTACTACTACTACTACTACTACTACTACTACTACTACTACTACTGCTACTACTACTAGTAGTAGTAGTAGTACTACTACTACTATAATAATAATAATAATAGTAATAATGGCAAAATTGTTATTGCCCCAATTCCAGGGTTCGAAAGTATGGAGTTATTACTGTAAAGGCATTTCCAATGTACAATATACCATTGAAAAAAGTATAATACATGCTATTTCCTAGCAATTCGAAATTTATATGAAATGACATTCAGAGCTAAAAGCATTACTTTATAATTGCCTGTTCAAAACAAGTACGTACACCTGATAGAGGTCATTTCTATTCAGGATGAAACATAATTTCCCTTTATCTATTTCCTACGAATTCCTTTCAGATGGACGAATTAAAGTAATGACTTGTAGACAAATAGTATAAGCTGCAATTTGTAAATATTAGAATCCCTTAGGATCTCAGTAGACCTTATACCCACTTATACTTTTAGGAGATTACGCTATTATTCCAAAGTACACGGACATCTTAACCCTGTATCTGCATTATGACCCTTAGATGTCAAACCTACAATCCTCTTTCGAGGTATACCCTGTCCCCTAGGGGGTAGACTAATCCCCTACTTTTGCTGGACAAGATTATCTCCCATTTGATTGCACTTTAAGCTGGAACCGTGGTCCAGCATGACAACTCTGACTAAGATGGACGTTTATGAATTAATTCATACCCGTCATGGGGCATGTGGCATTCTCCTGAAGGGCACTCAGGCTGCATGTTATCATCTCCTCATCAACGATGGTATTGTGTTTAACAAATCAGCGTCACAGGCAGTTCCAGTGCAGGACAAACAATTAGTTCAGGATTCGCGTTTCCCGACATGTTCAGCGCTTTAATTAATTACGATGCACGCGTGTACGTATTTCTGTAGCATGATGTGAACATTTGATCCCATTTATAGTTACCGAAATCCTGAAATGGATAAAAATGTAACTGCCAATTATTGAAATGTATATTGTTAGATGATCTTAGATGGAAGGTATAACGATACATTGACTTTGAATGTTATAATGCTATCAGCAGTGTTATTATTTTTTAAATGATAACGCACTAGCACAGTACGTAATTATGGTTGTCTATCAATTTAAATGTACATGAGATTCCATGATTATATGCGAGGACACTAATTGACATGCCCCTTTTCTTTCCCTATTTAGACAACGGATGAACGTAATCACAAGTGTCTCACATGTGTCTTTGTTACATTTCATGTAAGTTTTTATCTGGAATCGTCTTTGTTCCTGCATTTACATTTACTCTCGCTATTATTTCCTTATTGAAATATATGAGGATTAGTTGTACTTATACGTTATTACAACCTGGACAACTGCGCATGTCAAAACGGATAATGTATACTGACGCGCGAGGGTCTCATGCATGATAGTTTGTTTTTGAACCTGACAGCGTAATGAAATTTCGTGTGCAGACTTATTTCGAGGTTGACTAATTACCACCGAATACCTCGAAAATCGACCTCTAAAAATTCCGGGTATATGGTAGTATGCTAGTATACCATGTATTTCATGCATGTAGTGGCGGGGCAGGGGGCAGGGGGACAGGGGGCGGGCGTCTATCATGCAGTGGAGCGGGGGCGTCGAGGGGAACATTCCTATTGTATATTGTATGGAGGACGTATTTAAATCGCAACTTGACATTAACAATGTTACACGATATACCTGCAATGTACATACAATAAGTACTACATAGACAATGAGGCAAGATTGTATGTCTACGTATTTAATCGAGAGCTGTGCAGATTCACAAAGCGAGTGTACACCTGTGTAAAGGTGGGAACAACTGGATGCCTACAGTTTGAAACTTGCTGATTGATGACAGATCAAGATTATGTTAAAGCAGTCTTGGCAAGAATAATAATAAATATAATCACAATAATAATAATAATAATATGAACATTTCTATTGCTCCAAATCCACGCTTTGAAGCATGCTCATAGCGCTACATGAACAACTTCAATGAGCATCTGCCGTTCTCTAGAAAAGCTTGCGATTTGTAAGTTCAATCGTCTAGTTTAAATATTCTGATGATTACCTCTTGTTGTTCTGAAGGCAGTACCTCTACAGTGGCGTACGTATGATCAGAGTAGTCGCTGAAGGAGGGACTCCACTGGTGTTGTCCGTCATGGTCGTCGTCGTTGTCGTTGTTGTAGTGGACGTCGGCCATGCAGGCTAAGGCTGACAGGTACTCCTGGTCGTACCTGGCGTCTACCGTATCCATGGTTATTGGTGGCACGGGATGTTTGTTTATCCTCCTATAATCGGAGTCTATCGGATATTTGGTTTTCCGAAGATTTCTGATTGTACACTTCTAACGTGATGCAGGTATTGCTGGAATAATTAGAGATGCATAAGATCGCCACGGTAATTCACTTTGCATTTGATCAGTTACTTTATTCCTCTTGCTTGTGTGTCCGTTTGTTTCAAATTCCACCATGACACAGAAATCATACCATATAATATCCACGTGCAACTTACAAAGGTAAACAGTTCTCGCAATGCACACACAGAGCGGGATAGTATCTATACCTGATGCTAAACCTCTTGTATATAACGTGCTTTGGATAACCGTTATTTCCGTAAAGTTTGTTTCTGGTTCAAGAGCTCTCACAAAGATTTCCCATAGTGAACATTTGGCAAGTTCCAGAAGAAGACAATGCATCTATTTCCACCTGCGATTGAGCTCCGTAATCCCTTCAAGTGTGTGGAACTATTCTGCAAGCTAATCATAACGGTTCCACTAACGATTCCATTCCTGTCGTGGAACATCTCAACAACAGACCAATCTAACTTGACAACGTGCACGTTTCTAGGACAAATCCTTCATCCTGGGTCCGCAATCAATATAGCAACTGACTGTGTCTACCTGCCTTACCTACTGCACATAAGCTATGCATTGTACCCGGATCATTTTCAGGTAGTCATTGGTGAGGTTTAATTACATCTAATCAATAATCAGCTTAAACTGCTTATTTGACAAAACCCCTAGGTTTGGCAGATCTGATATCATACAAATCCAGATTGGATTAGTCTGTGCACTAGCGACGGACAATATGGGTCCGTAATCGCTTTTTCTTTGATTAAGACCCATAGTGTTTACATTTCAAGTTAGGGTAGGTTGGATTAGGTTTTGCAGCAATATAAAAGATAGCCTAAACTCGGATATGATGGCTGAATGGAACAGTTTCTGACCTTGGTGCAAGTCTGTTTTCAGACATCAGTGCATTGGCAATCGCATCACACTATTATTATATCTTTGGTAAGTGTTTCTCATAGTACATTCCAATTAGACTATAGATAGATTATACAATTAGACATCTCCGAGTGGCAAAACAACCTTGAATCCAGCAGTAATGATTGGAGTAATGATTCCTACATTTGCACACTTTCCACAACATTTCACAACAATCCAGATTTATCCGCTTCACAACAGTCCACACTTTCCAGAATTTACTTCCCATAGAACTATCATAGTGTTCAAATTCAGTTGATATTCTTTACAATGCAATATGCAAAAGTACGAGCTGTTGAGAGTTCTTCATGTGGTGGCCATTGTTTCTGTATTTACGATTTAATTTAAAATGACATTACCATTCTCAATGGACGTACTTCCACAAATCCACATTCAAGGGTGAAACGCTGATCTAACCGTTTCACGTACAGTTTATTGCACAGTTTCTTGCAATGATCATGTGAGTTTCTTCCTAAGACTGATCTACCGTTTATTGGACCATTTCTTAGATCGTTATAGAACCATTGACTCTCGCGCATCCATGAATTAGTATTTCCATTAACATTCTATTGACCATATGCAGCCTCACAGTCGACTTGAAGTAGACAGGTGTCGATGAATTGCTCAGGATGTACATTCGCTGTAATTTATTTATGATGGCATGTATAACGACTGACGTCCACAAAAGAGTTGCTTCGGTATCCAATCAATGTAGAATAATTGCCGAGTACAAATAGATCGGCAGTAACATGCTGTCGTTTCAGTGCTCAGGTAACAACATCGATCAGTGTTTATAATACCTACAGACAAATCAATTGAAGATGGTTGTAGTCCATGGATAATCTTCACAATCCTTCCTCACTAAATTGGGACAGGTATTTATTGATCGTAGAATTGGTAATCTTTGATATACATGTATTTGCACATTTCATGAACTTGTGTATTGTCCATTAAGATTGCTCCTCAAAACATATGTTTATGGCTGTGTTGTTTCACATCCTTTCTTCTTGACAATCACTATTGGTATGCACACGGAAAATGGAAGCTGTCGCAAGAAAAATTAATTGATTTCACGCGAACTGGTGAATACACCAGTTGACCTTTCCATGTGAATGAAAATCCGCAACAAGACGCAATAACGATGATTAGCGACGAGTGTAACAAGCTTGTCTTCTGAAATCCCCGCTGTTAAAAACAATGTCTGTAGCTATATCTGTCCTGCATTGTCTTCTATTGCCAACGTTTGCACACGATGATGAACTAAAACAACAGCAAACTATTTGTTGTTCCAATTAGCACAAGGAAACTGGTCGATAAAACAAACAGCGAATTTCTCGAGACTGCTTCTCAAACGGAGGAATACACGCGGGAAGAAAATTCCAAAATTTCGCGATTTCACTTTCATCTGTCCGCCATCTACAAATACTGACGCTATACTGTCCCACCTGTGTAACATATGTAATGCTAGACAATTACAAACCGATAATAATAAATTCCTTTGAAATACCGATAGGCAGCACTACTTGAAAGGCATTCAAATTCCGTCTTAGAAATCGTTCACCTGCACTCACGAATGACTACATGACTTATTTTTGTCCCATCCCTTGAGGATCTTGATGTTTTAAGTTCTGTTTTTGCCTTGTTGCCAACGATTAATAGCATCGGGGTCTATGTATATGCTAGCATGACATTGCATACAAACTATGAGAATGGAGGCACCGTATGGGTGGGATAGTGCACTTGTGTATCTATCAACGTTCGTTATGGCTAATTTCACTCCGTTACGGTAATTACCCGTGGCAAGTCACCGAGACGGTTCGATATTCTCTCCTTTTCTACAGTATCATGATATCAAATGGCTGGACACCGTGGGATCTACATGTACATGGTACGTGTACACTATTTAAGATATGTCATTATATAAACCTGGCCACTTAATAATATATTTCAATGATGTCCCAAATGCATAGTGGATTATGTTACAATATTTATTAACAATACAGAGAAGCTTATGATGATGATGGTGGTGGTGGATGGTAATGAAGAAGAATATGATGATGATGATGATGATGATGATGAGATAATGCTATGATGATGATGATGATGATAACAATTATGATAACGATGATGATGATGAAGAAATAAGAAGATGAAAAAGCAAACAGATAAACTGCTTCTGTCATATCATGTAAAGTTGGTAATGAATGCAGTACCGGTAGAATATTGTAATGCATATTTGAAGAATGTGAGTAACGAATTCGGAGAAAACTTTGACAATATATATTTTCCCATGATTATGGAACACGACATATAGCACAGGAAACGCTGCAAACCAGGAACTACTGATGTCAAACAGCGGACAAGTATTATTAAATAAGAATGCTCCATCGGAACTAAACCTACAAACTGTACGAACGAAAATCAGTTAACTCTAACGTATGTTCGTTCGTGCCACCAAGACGCTGCCTGACAGAACAATAAGGGTTTGATTTGTTTCTTAAAATAGTGAAGTGGTCATTTCCTTGACCTATGGTCTTCAAACATCCTGGACACCTAACATCTAATTTCTAGGACTGACCACAACCACAAGGTCGTGACCGCAAGGCCAGTGATCAAAACCTTACGTGACCGATACTGACCGAGTTAATGTCGGTCGTCATAACTTGTTGACTTAAAGCAATATTGACGTGGTTTTGTTGAATTATGTTTCGAAGCGTACGGCAGCCATAGGATTTTGTCATATAACTAAATATGTACTTGTGTGAGAATTAGTATCTTAAATTAACTTCGGTAGTAAGATAATCAAAGAAATACAGCAAATATCATCGTTATACTAGTATTGCTTTACAACAACTATACTAATCGCACAGAATCAGGGTCATCGGCAAAATAATTATCTGCCAACGTAAAATCATTATCTAGTCATCCATCAAACAGTTATGTTACATGAAGCTGGGTAGACATCAACTACAATATGCTAGGTACCCCTTAGGACAGCGTTGGCCACGATTAACAATTGTGCAGGATATTATCCCACCATTGTATCTCCTCCAGATACTCTGGAGAGTGGATTAAGTGAATTGTTACTAACATTACTGTCGATATTTTCAACAAACCATATTATGAATTTGCATAAAGCATCCGATCTAGAGAACGTGTCTAGATACGTAAATCACATCTTCTTACTATTCAAATAGTATGGCTACTATAACATACCATACCAGTTATATTCTCTCCCTATGTCTTGTTCATGTATACTATTTATTTATGTATTTTCTCATATGTAATCTCATGTACCACCGTATAGGTGGTTTAGAGAAATAAATTAATCTGAATCTGAATAGCCTATACGATAATTTATAAACAATGTGGTGACCGAGACAAGTTCGTCCTACAGTTCACTACCCAATTCAGTAGAAAATAGAGAAACCCAGTGGCATAGGGTTCAAGACAAACCGAATACTAAAATGGGTTCTTCCATAAATAATTAATGTGCGTATTTTGTTGTTGCTCGGAATGTAAATCACAATCTACATTAAGGCATCCACTGTGTATGGTTTGCTAGAACAAATTTACAAAGTTTGATGATACTAGTTCCATGCAGAGATAATTGCTGGCAACAGGTAGCCCACTATCCCACTTGTGAATATTCTAATCACATATACGACATAATTCGGAGAGGAACCAACTGGGGATGTATCCCTGTAACACCTACGTGATAAAACCGTGTGTGAATATATTACGGAGGAACTAGTATAATTAAGCATGATCAGTGAACCTACCCCAAAGCCATGTCTATATATCGAGAGGTTGATGAACTCATTTAATGCATGAATGTTACTCCTATTAGGATATGGCTCGGATCGAGTCGTACTGCTTAAATTAATATACGTCGACCTAAAGAACATAATTAACAAAAAACCTACCAAGAAACAAAATAGATATCCAAGTTAATGGCACGACATAATGATAAAAGTGTTTTTTTAAAATAGTGATTCTTAGATGATTTCATCATTGCATATTGTTTATATTAATTAATTAATTAATTAATATCATATTAATAAACATTTCCAAATTGTTCTCTTGGAATAGTTTCATTATCATCTACTACAGATGAAGATTAACTACTTACCTTGTGTCTGCCTATAGCAGTTTCATGATTCGGTCCAGTACCTACCAAAATATCGCAATCCCAAAGGCAGATATTGTCAACGTCGTCCATTGCGACTTATTGATGCTGCTGCACACGTCGACGCTGTTAACAGGCCATCAACAAATCCTGGAAACTATCCATCTGGAGGAGTGATCCATCAGCAATACCCCTATGATTATTAGACGAATGTGAATGTTCTACACAGATGAAACCCTTCCCAAGATGACCTCAAGAAATCATGGCGTGTAGTTCATCATGAACAGCCTATGTAGAATTCCAACGATTCTTTAAACACGCAGAAAACCCAACTTACGCCAGCAACTATCATAAAACCATGCTTGCTCCTTTTAACGGTGTTCCCCCTGTGTCCTGATCCCAAAACATACAGACAAATATGGGCCACAGTCATGACACGGCCAGGTAAAATAGCTCTGCCTATCGTTGGGGATTCTTAGTTTAGAAAACTACATGATTAAGCTTGTTTCGTGGGTGCCTGTTGAGACCAGACTGTGGTGTCACTGTGTCAGAAGGGACGTGGTATGTCGGTGAGATTAACGCTCTTTCCAGATGGACAGAACAGAACAGGTGTGTACTCACATAAAAAATCACATCATGTGATATAATGATAAAACAATGAAACAAATACAATTTCAACATTTTGAATCTGATAATTTTAATAACATAGGGCGGTAACATATTGACATTAGGTTTATACATGTGTCTAAGCTTGGATAGGTACAGTAGTATTTTGGTAAGCGTAATGTTCTAATATCATTTATGACTGACAATATAATATGAAGTGTAGTTCGTCGCCTAATCCAGAGTTACACAATGTACATATTCTTTTCTGCTTATCGATATTGGCCCAACGGCCTGTTTCTATTGCTAGTCTATGATTGAAGACGGGTTATCCAGATGCTTTTACAATAGGGCAAGTTTAAGAGATATGGTTCTAGCGTTCATTGTTGCTTAAATAGACACACGTCCGCGTGTATTATTATTTTAAAGTACGTTTAGTCCGATTGCGAAGATCGAAGATTGGCACACGAGTCTTCATTCGCAAAATGGTAAACTATTATAAACTTTTCTATGATGAAGTGACAAAACATTCATATGATTAGCAGTGAATTTAATATAGTTCCATATTATATGGACTAATTAATATAATATAAAAGTACTGTTTTCCAACAATATGGATCACATCGGCAATTGCAAAGGAGCACACATTACAATGAATGGAACATTATGTATTGCTGTCATTACAAAGGGTATGTATTTTTATGTAATTTACAGAATTTCTCCATTTCACATAATATGTGACTATGAGAATAACAGCTTATTTCCCTGGTTTTTTTTCTCCAAGGGTAGTCCTGTACATTGTGGCTGACAATTCTAAGCATTAGTCCCGTCTATATAGACTATAGTGTACTCTCCGCTGACACCACTGGCTTAGACGTTAGGTGCCAAATTTGAGAGATGTTTCTAACGTCACTGGATTAAGCATTACCGTGTTTACAAAGAAAATGAGCTGAAACTTCAAAACCAGCGTCTAAAAGAAAGCCCACATTTAACAGGAATTTCAAATTTAAATGTCTCTTAACGCTCGTTTGCTAGGACCAAAACAGACAGAACAAAGCTATAAGAGAGGTGACGAGAACAATGGAGATGTTCAGAATGATGAGCCAGACACGTCCGTAATTACTCCGACGTCGATGACGTTGAAGCGGGAGTTTTGCATGGACTGTCAAGACGTTAAAGATGTACTTCAATATCTCTACATGTTGTTAACCAAGAGATGAGTCAATGACCAACTAACATTTACTTTGTATTATTTTAATATTACATCCCATGTAGTTTTAGTCGGTGATCTCAACCAAGATCTGATGAATTGTCATTTTCATAATCTGCACGATATCCTCACACTAAAACATGCTGAATGTCATTAATGAACCAACTAGAGTCACGCCTACATCGTCAACTTTACTCGATCCTAATATTTTAAGCAACGAATGTCAGTATCATTATGCCTTCGTACTAAACTTCCCATCTGATATTGATGATCACAAAGGCGTCGTAATGGCATTATGTAACTATATAAATATAATAGGGTTAAAATTCAGTTAATATTCTTTACAATACATTATGCAAAAGTACGATCTATGAGTTCTAAATTGCGTACATATTTTCATATGTTGTGCCCGTCCTCGTGTCACAAACTTTGACACCCAGGTCAAATACCTGGGTATTAGCTCATCCCACTACCAGGTTTGATAATGAGCTGTTGAGAGTTCTTCCTGTGGTGGCCATTGTTTCTGTATTTGCGATTAAATTTAAAATGACATTATCAGTGAAGAATTACCACCCCGTAAGCTCTGTCCTTGATCCACGAGAAAGCTCAATCTTTCATTGTTATATTCATTTAATAGTCGCCGTACTGTCTAACCTTTCTACATACAAGTGTGTATATACATATACCACAAGGACAGAATCAGAAAAAACCCTGCCCCCAAAAGAGGCATCCCCAATCAAACAACCAGGCAATCAATCATCCTATCCGGGCAGTACATATCCTAACGTGTACATTCAACACATTCACAATGGAAAACTCCCTCCGTAAATTTAAGTTTTTGTTATCTAGAACAATATTATCAAAAATATATGTAATGTATATCAGACCAATACTAGAATATTCTACAGATGTATGGGACAATTATACTTATGAACTATCAGATAAATTAGAAATGGTACAATTAGAGGCGGCAAGAATAGTTTCTGGACTCCCCAGGTATGCATCACGTAACAGTTTATATTTTGAGACGGATTGGGACCTACTTAGCACTAGACGACGTAATAGAAGCTATGTACATTGTATAAAATTGTTAATAACCAGTATCCTCAATATTTACTGGACATTTTACCTCCAAGAAACGAACAGATAACATCATATAATCACAGAAACAAGCATAACATATCCATCCCAGTTTCTAAAACCACGACTCTGCAAAAATCTTTCCTTTATAGTTCAATGCATTTGTGGAACGAACTAAATTTAGAAACTAATTATAAGAATAGCAACACTGTGGGTAATTTCAAGAAGTGTATATTTGTCACTCCAAACACTTGTCAGTCCTATTTTTCATACGGTTCTAGATTAGAAAATGTTTTACACACTAAGTTAAGGTATGCATGTAGCTCTTTGAAAGCAGATATATATAGTGTACATTTAGTCAACAATAGTATCTGTGATTGTGGCATGTTGTATAAACATAATCATCACTACTTTTTAGAATGTCCAAGATGTACATCACTACGTGCTGTTATATTTCATGAAATATCCAAAGCTCATGCCGTAACTAATCTAGAAATCATTCTCAATGGACATCCAACCTTAAGCTCTAGTACTAATATTCTTATTTTTAAAGCTGTTCACAAATATATCATGTCAAGTAAACGCTTTTAGTTAATTTGTCCATGTTATACATATATGTATGTTATAATCTACAAGTAACCCACCAGTAAATCTATTTACATAATATTGGTTATAGCAGTAGTATACTTGTGTTTTATAAGATTAGTTATTACATGTAATTTGTGTCTGCGTTTTTACCTAATTTGATGTTTGTATAAATATATATTATATTATATTATTTTCATTTGCACTGTACATATACCAACTTTGTTAATTTATATATAATAGTTGTAACTGTATTCTTTAGGGAGCAGATGTCGTAAGCACATAGCTTTTATCCAAACCCATGACATTTTGGTCAATAAATATGTTTAAACCAATGAGGTAGGCCATGTTTATGACAGGGTAGTGTCATTAGCGTAGCAGTTAATACCCGGCCAAACACATGCAGTAATGAGGTTGAATTTACTTACAACTTTGATTACAAGGAATCTACCGAGGTTTCTTTCGTAGGATTCTTACCAGGACGTATGAATTGTTTGATCTTGTCGCATGTGCTGCTTGCAAAGTTGAATTCGATATAGAATCTCTTTTCATCCGACTTTTCATGTCCTTGTAAGCCACCCTCACCTGAAAAATTGGCGAAATAGTTAATACTACTGGGCATTTTAAAGTATACATAATTCGGAATGGTGAACACTGTATGTTAATATATAGTGATCCTCGAGACGCATATTCAGTGAGTACTCTTTCAAACATACAATATGTCGCCGTTTAAGAAGGTCCTCGCCCAGTACTCTAGTGAATGATATATCCATTTCAATATTTACTAATCTAGCTGAAGACCGCTCGTAGCATACGCACATGGTACAAACTGCATGCACGTGTGCATTTATTAAACACGTGTAAATCGTTCCTGTATTTGTTTAAGGGAAATGGTATACTCACATTTGACGTGCAGCAGTGGAACACAAATATGAACACTCCCTGAAAACAAGTATGTAGAAGCTGTGAGTCTCAAATATGAATATACTTATATTAAGTAACTTAATACTAATGTGTGTATTTATATTGCGCCAAATCCATGCTTCGAAGAGCTATGTGCGACTTCCTAGAAAGGGTTCTCATATACATATATTTCAAAGTTCACGTAATTTATAAGCCCGTATGCTGTGTTAACTATGAGACACATTTCGAGTAAAACCCGAAAAGACAAAGAAATACACGATATAGTTTTAATACACCAGCGTTGAACATGGCCAAATTCAATGCAGTGACCGAAAGCACGGACTCAATAAATTATAATAATATTTGATCGGACACGACAGTTGCGCAATGTCACGCATAAGCAGAGCAGTTCGGGAGGGACAACTAGCGTCCATGATATGTGAACGAATCTTGAATGCGGCTCTAAACCCTAATTAAAACAAAAATAAAACGATAAGCGTCAAAGGCTGACGTAAACCCGGCTGCGGAGATGCGCGAGCTCAAAGATATGAGCGACTTTCCAAGGCTGTTATCTCGTAATAATTTACATAAAACATAGAATTTGTTATTTGTTATTACCTAGCCAAAATATATATTTAAAATGTTTGCATCATTAATAAAAATGTCTAAATATAGCTACCACCAAATAATTATTTTGAAATAATGCACTCCATGCTAGATGATAATTAGTCCACAAGCTGCTCTACTTATGCGTGTCCTCGCGCGGCAAACACTATGAAAACACGGAATAACATGTCATATTCTAATCTATTCTTTTAATATACGGTTATTGATAGTTATTTATGTTATATTATATGTATTAATGCATGCATTTCTTGATGGGCAACTGTATTTACGACGAAGCTGCGATAACGTGCTACATTAGTTGAAAGGAAACTTATATTGTATAATTCCCATGGGAAGTTGTTGGCGTAAACATGTAATTATTTAATCGTAATTTACAAGCGTAAAAATAGAGCACAACTTCCTAGTAAAGTTCAGTCGTTTCTATATTCAGTATGCATAGCGATGTGAATACGTGAAATGGATTCGCTTTCATGCAAAGTCCAATGTGGTATAAATGTGAATCATTCAAAATACACGACTCCTCAACGCATGTCGGCGTCCATTTCAAAAGAAATGAGAAATTCTGTAGCACATTGCGTATAAATGATTCTATGTAAATTTTCTGTAATGTGATGTAATTGCTGGCATGTTGTACATGTACAGAACTACGTTGAAACTGTCTGCAAATACCTGCAATGTGTTGGCCACGGCGAAAATATATTGGAAAACGATGACATCTATATTGACAGCAAAGACACCGAACACCCACGTGACGCCGATAATAGGCAATATAACTCCCAGAGCCCGTGCGACGTATCTGTGAAAAGAAATTCACGATATTATTATGTTTTATCTCTGTGAATAAATTATTGACATGAATTGTTTATTCGTCATGGATTCTTGTTTAGTTTAGATTATTGTTAGCATACTTATTGCTGACATTTATTGTTGTATATATTATTATGTTAGCCACTCCCCCCCCCCTTTTTAACACACACACACACACACACACACACACACATATATAAATTTATATACACACACACACACAGCCCCCCCCCACCACCACCACCCCCCACAGACACACACAGCCCCCCCCCCGACACGCCCAGCCTCCCCCCACCCCACCCCCACACACACACACATATATATATATATATATACACACACACATGCCTCTCTCTCTCTCTCTCCCCCCCTCTCTCTCTCTCTCTCTCTCTCTCTCTCTCTCTGTCTCTCTCTCTTCGTAAG